>JANHZT010009918.1:5364-17410 GCA_032468215.1 Stegonotus admiraltiensis | reverse complement strand
GCCTGGTGAGATTTGAACTTGCAGTAATTGCAGGCAGCTGGCAGCTAAGTGCTACTTAACAGCACTTTAGTCCGCTGGACCACCAAGGCTCCTTATATTTTTTTGAACCCTGAAATAAGTACTTGGCCTTATTTCCATGCACTCAAAAGCCCAAAAGGGCTTATTATCAGGGGATGTCTTATTTTGGGGAAAACAGGGGAGGATAGTGGGGAGAGGATAGTGAATAGAAGTGGATGGATGGTGAATGGGGTGGATAGTTGGTGTCCCATGGCAATGATTGTTGACCCTATACTTAGATTTCCTATATGCTAAAATAATTCACAAACTGCTATGGGACTGAGGTTTGCTTACTGCTATGTAGTTACTACATCTATATTTCTGAGGTAGGCAAGTAATTTTCTCCAAGCACTTTTGGTTTTCTTCTGACTTCCAGTGTAAATGAAAAGACATATTTTACAGCATGACTTACTTGTACAAATCTATAAATCCACTACAAGAAAAATGTAGCAAATTAGGGAAAGCTTGGTTTAATCAATAATCATGTTTACAGGAAATTTGGCATAATAGTCTTTTGACAGAAAAGACTATCTGCTGCTAAGAACTCTGTGATCAGAAGAATTCATTAGAATTGAATAGAAACTTGATAATTTATTGACTATAAAAAAAGCAGAAATTCCCATTACATTCAGCTTATATTTTAGCCAACAGTCCAAGGATACTATACAGTTTAACATTCTTGTGTTGCTTTGCACTTTTGTTTTAATAATGCTAAGATATTTCTGCTATTGATATTTGTGAATGTTAAAAAACAGACCACATTTTATTCCTGAAGTTCTATAATCAAAGGCATTCTACTTATAATAGCAGAAGCTAACTCTTTTTGAAAAGACTACTCTTAAGTAACTGCCAAAAAATATTCTGCTTCATATACTACATAGAAGAATGTCAAGAAAATGTAGGAACAATTGTGGGATTTTAAAAACTGTCAAAACTGACAGTTCTTATTGTTCAGACATTTTCAGAACAGGGCTAAATTTTTCTTAATAATAACCATGAAAAAATCAGAATAAAAATAAATGTCAAACTAATTGGAAGTTTTTGGTTCTTCTTTGCTTTTTACATAGTTCAGCTTCATTTAGTGATACCAATTTTTACTTGCATGAATCATGGGAGAAATCAAACAAGTGAATTAAAGCATAGAGATAACATATCTGGTAAATGATTAATATTTTAAAAAATAATATAGAAAAAAATTCCAAGTAATTTCTTTATGTTAACAAGAAATTAAAGTTATTTCTACTTTACTCAATGTATGTGATGTTCACCATTTTCCAGTCAATGTAATCATTGTAACCTCATTATGTAATGTAATGTAATCTCATTAAAACATGATGAAAAATACTATGAGCAAATACTTGTCTTTTGATACACACAGTTACTTTCATGAACAATTTTTCTGAATTCCTTGAATAATCAAGGACAGACTAGTATATTATTTTGTTGACTTTTTTGAGGACTATTGCATCAAACAGGGATGAACTTTATGACAATCTGGAAAGATTCCAAAATAAATATTATTTTTAATATTTGAAGTCTTCTGAGATTTTGGTAAAGAACACAAACATCTTACAAGAAAGACAATGAATGAGAATGTCCAAATCACTTGACATTTAGACCATTTTAAACATCTACATGTTAGTTTAAACTCCAGAATCAGCTCCCATCTACATATCTACCATAACTTCATTGACCATCAATATTCCCTGTACCACAAGTTGAAATTTTACAGGACTCTCCCTCAACTATTTCTGCACTGTAATGTATTCCATTTATATCCTGTGATTCCAGGAATCTATACATGGGGTAATACAAGTTAACCTGTGCACTATAAAATTCTTTTAGTGCAGCTTGTGATCCTCAGATAAAGGAATACTGAGGCAAAGTTATAAAAATATACAGACAATATATGATCATGAAAAAACATAATGGAATAAAATAGAACATAATTTATTCCTGGTTAAAATGTCCATCAGAAATAATCTAAACAAAATTCATGAAATAAAAGTGACATATCTGGTATCTTAGAATCATTTTCTTTTAACATTACCAAATACAAATTATTAATTGTATCTTGGATTCATTCTCCCTGCCCCCCCACTCTGTTGTGTTCTTCATTTGGGTAATTGAGTACATTATCCGGTTTTATAACAAATGTCTACAGTAAAAGTGTTTAAGATTGGTAAAACTTCCGTACATGTTTTTGATAGAAAATAATATGTTACATTGTAATAAGAAACAGCTTAAATTCATACATAGGAAGTTATATAAAGAACCTGCATTATTAAAACAGCCTGTCCCTCTCCCAGGTTTTTATAATACTATCTAAAAAAAATAGCTGAGCAAAACTTAAATGTCTTGATATCCTTGAATTAATTTGATTAGGTTGTGATTTATTATATCAAAAGTTTTTAAAAGAAACTAAATATGATTGCCAAGCCACAAAACCAACCCATAACTTTGCATATACTTAGTGCATATCAAACCCATCCAATTACCCACTTCTATCCAAACCAACCAAGCAACCAAGCAACCAACCATGTATCCAACAATATAAATTATTTAAGGCAAAGTGCATAGAGTATGCATCGGGTTGTCTTAAATCACAAGCTGAGAGAAACCCACACTCTACTATCTTGTACTCTAAGCTGCACCTCTCCTAGGTGTTAATTAACATGTTAATTTTGTTTCAGAAAAGACAAGGAAATCTAACATTCATACCAACGTCTATTGTAGATAGTTACAGATGGGGGTCAGTCTATGAAATTAAGTGATTTCCATATCAATTCAGTTCAATGAAATGCATTTTAACGTTGCCTATAGGATATACCTCAATAGCTTCTAACTGACTTTCAGTATTGAAAGAGTGTATTAGTCTGCCCAGATTCTTGGGGATGATGATGCAGAAACCAATTCCTTGTGAAGCTGGCATAATACACAACAGCCCTAGGCTGACAGCAAATAAAAACTCTTATTCACATTCAAGCCTGAAATGAATTCATAGGGAGCTTTAACAGCAGGGCTGATTTTTCTAATTCAGCCATTACTGTGGCTATATATCAACAAGACAGTCACAATCCATAACCCAAAGCTTAGCAATTAAAAAGCCTGCCCTCTCAATCCCTCACTGTTCAGCCATTAATGCACAGAGACTAGTAAACAAATGCTGTCAAACAAGGTTATAGGAAATTCAAGAATCCTAGCAAGCAGTCTTTGGATATTAACAATAACTGAAGCTGGCAGATTTATATTTTAACCTCATCCCTGAAGTATTAGGAAAAGATAAGTGGCTGTTTTAAGCTATAATGTTTTTCATTTGATTTTTTTCTCTAGGAAAAAAAGCAATTGCTTTCAGCTGTATCTATGTGGAATATTATCTATGGCAGAAATTTCAGTGCAAAATAGCACTAACAAAGAAGAATAAGTTATTGTGTTGACCAATTTATGTCTCATTTCAAGGCTAAAATTTTACTTTGCTTGTACCAGAATTGGATTACCTTAAATTCTGAATCAATGATTTCTACATTATAGCTGACAATTAGCAGGGACATATAGACTTAGTAACATTACACTGAATTCAAATTTGGTCATGAAGAGAATTAAACAATGAAACTGATAGCATTTAAATTATTTAAGACATACTTGTCCCATTAATTTCAGAAGGTCTCTTCAAATCATGAACCTGGATCCAATCAACTATATTGCTGTGTACTCCTAATAGCCAAATAAAATTTGAACAGAAGTTCAATCAAGTCCTTCCAGAATCCATTTGGAAATATTCATAATGTTCAGTCCTATTGTACAACTTCTCTTTCATGGTCTGTAGACATCACATTTTGATCAAAGACTTAATTTGATTATTCACATGCAAGAACAGAGTCTTTCTTATAATGTACCTTCAAAAACATATGGGAAATTCTTGGGGCAAAAATGCATTAAGATTAGAAGTTTGGAACAAAAATTCCAAAAGAGATATTTGAAAAATATAGATTGTATCAACTTACTTTCTTAAAATGTTATACTGCTTGGAAGGGAAACATGAAATATAATTATATAAAAAATAATGAACAACAACTTCATCAAATTATATTGTTGTTTTAATTCTTACTAGAAGCCACACATTGAAGACTGAGACAGACAGATGTGGAAAAAAGAAACTGGAGATACACTGCAAATATTAACAGTTGTCTGCAAGTTACTCACATTGAACTTACATGCATGGACTGCAGTGTAAGCTGACTAAGCAGAGCAAATAAAGTTAGAGTTTCTTTTTCACAGAAAAGAAAGAATTCTGAATTTCTGTGCTCACTTGTCCAAGATAGATAGAATTGTTATACTTCATAAGAATAAATTCATATAAAAACTTCTTTTGGAATGCAAAACCCTCTTTTTAAATTAAAACAGAATGGACAGATAATTCAATGTGCTGAAAATAATAACAGCAGCAACAACAACAGTAACAATAATATCCAGCACATAATTTATTTGGTTTGTTATCTGAATTAACTTTGTTCAGTGCGACTGGGAAAAAACATGCTCTAATAATTAGGAAGCTTCAAATGAAAAAATATTTTTATAAATGTATCAAATATTAGGACTAATGGAATTATTTTAAAACAAACTGAGGATTTTGTCAAACTATGTATTCTTCCAAAACTGAAGCAGACAATGCTGACAGCTAATAGCTAATTGTACCTTTGTATACTTAGAATAATTAAATAAAATCTGCTAGGTTTAAAAAACAAAGTCTTTAGCAGTTTGTCAAGTTAGTATTACACTAATTTCTTCCCAAACTGAAAATAACAGGGTTAAAACTCCATGGTATTTACTTACAGAAATCCTGTGGCTCCATCACTTGCAACAGCCAATTTTCCTTTGGTACGACAGCAGAGGAATGACTTAATGTTTTTCTGCAGAAGGAAGAGTAATCTTGAAGGGCAGATTGCCTCTGGTGAAGCTTTCTAATGAGATCTGTTTTCAGCCAGCCATGTGAAAACAGAGCTTCTTTACACACCTTTGGTGTATAGTTGAAGTCAAAAAGAATGAGCATGTAGCTTTGCTTATGTTTAGAGTGCTGAAGGCTAGTTGTTCTCCAATTGGCAAGCACCTAGCAAAAAGCAGCCAATCATTGACTCTGCCTTTTCTCAGGGAAACTCTTGCCCATTTATTTAGCATCCTTAGCTGCCATATTTTCTAGGATAGCCTTGATCCTAAGATCTTCTGGAGCGGGTGGAGAGATTACACAGCTTCTTTTTTATGCATACCCTCACCGCCATTAGCCATTCTGCTATATTTTTAGGGATGAGGAATTGTCATGGGAGAGTTCAGATGCATTCCCAGTTTCCACGTATACAGAGAAGAGGAGGGAGAGTGTCTGAGCTCAACAATTACGGATTCCATCACCATGGAAACTGACTGGATGCAGGGAGCTGTATTTGTGTAGAACATCTGCTGCCAAGCTCATAAGCAAATGCAATCTCATCTCCCTTCTACTCCTCCCAAATGCTTATCTCACTGAGTTTATCTGCATGCAATGACATCTAAAACATGAAATATGGGAAATGTATACAACCATGAGCATATGTGTGTATGTTTGCAAGACACAGAGAGAATGAATGAATGAATGAATGTATCTTCAAAGACGTAGTCATTCTATTCTATTCCATTAAATACCATGGATGTAACTACTGTATAACCAACAGCTGCATATCTTTATAACAATAAAGAGAAATGCTTTATAATAGTTAAAAAGGTATTGGAAACCCTGCATAATTACCAAAGTTAATGACAAAGGTTTTATAGATCATATATTGATAATTTAGAATATCATCTGCTTCAGACATTAGGTATTTTCATTTCATTATAGTGAATTTGCCACGATCCCTCTCTAACAGAAAACTAAGCACTGAAGCAAAAATAGAGTAACTAGGGAAAATACAGTAGAGTATATACATATTATGGATATGCTCTATATAACCAAAACATTTCATTCCACATTTTACTTGAATTGTTTTTCAAGATCTAAAAGATAGTTATAGCACATTTTATTAACATTCTGTATTCTAAATAAAAGAAATTGTGTATTTCAATACATGCCAAAAATTCATTATGCTTTTCTTTGAAAGGATAAGAAAATAACTAAAACATGTTTATATATAAATAAATAATTTATTACTAATAATTAATATAATTATTCACTAATATGTTTTTGCAAAATAACTGTGGTAAATTGCACATAAACCCACAGGGAACTGTTTTAATTGATTGTAGTAAATTCAATTTATATTCAGAGGTTAGCTCTAAAATGAGAAAAAAAATAACTGGAATAGATGTAGAAACAGGTGATTTAATTGTTCCATGTGTGGAAAAAAACAGGCTAAAAGGCAGGTATTATTTTTGATGACGTTACAAGTTGCATTGGAATTATGGTCATTAAATCATGGTGGTCATTAAGTGAGTCATCACCTGACCGTACCCAATTCTATGATTTTTTTTGTAGCGATCATTAAGCAAATGTAGTGGTTATTAAATGAATCCTTAATATCCAAATGGGTGGGTTTTTTCCCAAAAGCCAAAAGTAAAGGCCAGAAACTGCTAAAAATCATGACTGTGTGATTGTGCAATAAATGCAAGCTGGTTGTCAAGTATCTTAAATGCTGTCACACAACCTTGGGTGTGTGTGGGTGCAAAACTTCAAAATCGAGTCAAAATCAAGTCAATAGTTTTGGGGAGGTCCCTTGTAACTTTGAGCAGTTACTAAGCAACTGGTCATTAATTTGAGGGGGTCTTAGTCTTAGTCCGAGGGAGGCCACTGTTCCTCAGATTGCTGGATGTGAGTCCCTCCTTGTGAAGTGGGGCCGTGGGGTTCAGATGGGCTTGCTGATCACGTACCTGGCTCCCTGCCACGTGGCGGCAGCCCTGCCTGAACTGCTCAACGTGATAGCCGGGGTGGCGGGTGATACCCCAGACTTATGGTTATGGGGGATTTCAACCTGCTATCCATTGGTGAAACATCTGAGGTGGCTCGGGAGTTCATGGCTTCCATGACGGCTATGGACGTGACCCAGTTAGTTCATGGCCCTACACATATCGGGGGACACACTCTGGACTTGGTTTTTGTCTCTGGACAGTGGTTGAATGATCTGGATATAGGGGACGTAGTGATTGAGCCCTTGTCATGGTCGGATCATTCCCTCCTTCGCTTTGACCTTCAACCCGCTGTACCCCGCCACAGGGAGGCGGAACCAAGGAGGTGGTTCCGCCTCAGGCGCCTGATGGATCCTGATGGGTTCCAGATGAAGCTTGGGCCATTCCCTGAGGTTCTGGCTCACAACTCGACTGAAGAACTGGTGGCCGCCTGGGATAGGGCGGCCGCTGGAGTTTTGGACTGAGTTGTGCCTTTGCGGCCTCTGACCCGGTGCCGATCCCAATTGGCTCCTTGGTTGTCTGAGGAGCTGAGGGAGATGAAGCGCCGGAAAAGACACCTGGAGAGCGATTGGAGGGCCAGTCGTTCCGAATCTGACCAAACACTGGTGAGGTCTCACATTAAGATCTACCTAGTGGCAATAAAAGTGGCAAAATTTAATTATTTTTGTGCTCTTATTGCATTGGCAGATAATCGCCCGGCTGCCCTGTTTAGGGTGACCCGCTCCCTGCTTCACCTGGGAGCACGGGAGGACCCCTTGGAGGGTAGGGCCAAGAATTTTGTGCAGTATCTGCATGACAAAATCGCTCAGATTTGGGAAGACTTGGACTCCGATTGGGTAGATTCAGGTGGGGTGATGAGGGCAGGTCTTGAGAGTGTTATCTGGGAGGAGTTTGACCCGGGGACTCCTGAGGGCATGGACAGGATTCTGGGCAGGCTTAGCACGGCCGCATGTTTATTGGACCCATGTCCCTCCTGGTTGGTGTTGGCCTCCCAGGAGGTCACACGAGGCTGGCTCCAGGGGATTATTAATGCTTCTTTGAGTGAGGGTGACTTTCCTGCCGCTTTGAAGGAGGCGGTGGTGAGGCCCCTCCTCGAGAAGCCTTCCGTGGACCTGGCTGTGTTGGCTAATTTTCTTCCAGTCTCCAACCTTTGCTTTGTGGCGAAGGTTGGTGAGAGTGTGGTCGCGCGACAGCTACCTCAGTACCTGGATGAAAAGGTGCATCTAGATCCATTCCAGTCAGGTTTCAGGCCTGGATACAGCACGGAAACGGCATTGGTCGCGTTGGTTGATTATCTCTGGCAGGCTCGGGACAGGGGTTGTTCCTCTGTCCTGGTCCTATTAGATCTCTCAGCGGCTTTTGATACCATCGACCATGGTATCATGCTGTGCCGGTTGGAGGGGTTGGGGGTAGGGGGCACCGTGTTGCGGTGGTTCTCCTCCTTTCTCTCCGACCGGTCGCAGTTCGTGTTGACAGGAGGACAGAGATCGACCTTGAGGCCCGTTGTGTGTGGGGTGCCGCAAGGGTTGGTTCTCTTGCCTCTCCTGTTCAACATTTATGTGAAGCCACTGGGTGAGATCATCCGTGGTTTTGGGGTGAAGTGCCATCTGTATGCTGATGACACTCAGCTGTACATTTCCACCCCGGACTGCCACAATGATGCCCTTGATGTGATGGTGGGAGAGCGACGCGGCGCTCTCATGTAACACCCCTCCTGTGCGAACTGCACTGGCTCCCAGTGGTCTTCTGGGTGCGCTTCAAGGTATTGGTTACCATCTTTAGAGTACTCCATGGTGTACGGCCTGGGTATTTACGGGACTGCCTTCTGCCACCGATAGCCTCCCACCGACCAGTACGCTCCCAGAGAGGGGCTCCTCAGGGTGCCGTCGGTCAAGCAATGTTGACTGGTGGCCCCCAGGGGGAGAGTCTTCTCTGTGGGGGCACCTGCCCTTTGGAATGAGCTGCCCCCAGAGATACGACAGTTTCCTGAGCTACGCACCTTCCGCCGACCCTGAAGACACTTTTATTCCAACAAGCTGGGGTATTAAATTGGGGTATTTTAAATCACGGGCTAAATTGATTTAAATTATTTTAAACTGCTTTTAAGTTTTGTATTTTTGTGTTTTATCCGATGGTTGTTCACCGCCCTGAGTCCTTCAGGAGAAGGACTTGTTATATAAATATAACAAACAAACAAACAAACAAACAAACAAACAAACATTAAGCATGGACTAACTGTAAGAAATGTGAAGCTGTTTGGACAGGACTAGAGTATATATAGTCTGTTTTCTCTTAGAAGCTATGAGCAATACATTTAATCATTAAGTAACTGTTAAAATCTATAAAGAGTTAAAGCAGAGGTCTTGAAGTCATACTTAATATGTATAATTTAAAATTATAGACTTTGGGACACTCTGAAAATATTGAGTAGCAGAAGAACAACAACATGGCATTGGCACACTTCAGCATGCTGCTTGTATATGTGAGCTGGGTTTGGAGCAGTGGTGAAATCTAAAAATTATTGCTACCAGTTCTGTGGGCATGGCTTGGTGGTCATGTGACCAAGTGGGCATGGTCAACTTGATGTCACGTACGTCACTGTTAGAGTGTTAGAGCCAGGAGCTGCACATTCTGCCCTTCTGAAGCCCCCAATGTTTTGAGTTTCCCTCCGCCATCTGGCTTGACTGCCCAAGCGAATCTCGGAACCTTCTCTTGCCCTGCTCTCCATCCCGGAAAGCCGCACATCCCCCCGCCAATCTTCCATACAAACCACCCACCCTTATTTCTGCAAAGGTTTGGGGGCTTGGGGCTCCGAAGCAGCTAACTGAATTCCCACCCACCCAGCCACCTGCCTGCTCGCTTTGACTGCTGGTGCCACTCCAGGAACTCAGCCTGTGGAGTCTGGTGATCTGGGGGAAGAAGGCTCAGCCACGCCGCTGCTCCCTGGCAACGAAGAAGCAGAGCAAGAGGGGCAAAAGCACCCCGCGCAGGAAGAGGGCCAGGGCTGGCTGCACCACCACAGAACCTGCAGTGCTTTCCCTTCAGCCTGGGTGGTGGTGCTTACCCGGGTGGGCCAGTGTGGGTAGAGCTTCATCTTGGCACTCCCTTGCCTGTCGCCGCCATTCTCGCCACCCTCCCTCCCCACCTGGCTGCAGACATCCAACTTCCTGGAGCCTTGCAGTGCTGCTGCCATTCGCTTTCTTCCTTCTCCCACTGCAAAACAAAAGCAAACGGCGGTGTGGCGGTACTCTGGGAGGGCAGGCAGGACCTGAGGCAGAGGGGAAGGCAAGCGAGCAGCAGTTGGCCAAAGGCCCCATGGAAGCTGAGTGCGCCAGGCCAAAAAGGCTAGCAAGCCTCACTATGTCCCTCGAGGAGCCAAATGCAGCGGGTCTCCCTCTCCCCTGCTGCCAGCATTGGCCTTACTTTCTAGATCCTCTGCGAGCATATTCAGCATGCCCAATGGAGCCAGCATGTTGGTAAGATTGATGGCAGGTGGCCCTTGGTGGAGTTGCAGCTGCTGCTCTGGGGCTGAGAGGGGCAGCGGTGCTCCGGGAGGGCAAGTGGATGTCCTGGCCCCAGGGCTGCTGCACATGTCCCAGGGCAGTGCAGTGGTAGCATCTCCACCAAGGGCTTCCCGCCCACCCACTGGCAGGGGTGGACATTGACCTCGGAAGGCAAGCAGGAGTGGGGGACCACCAGGAAGGCAGTGTCGAAGTCAGGCAAGCATGGCAGGGCTGCGGAGAAGGGAGTGGGCTGCTAGCTTGCCTGCCTTCTGCTTGCCTTCCCTCGCAAGCTGGACAACGGGAAGGCAGTGTGGAAGGCAGGCAAGCATGGCAGGACTGCGGGCCATGGACCAGTTCACGGGTGTGGTCAGCCAGTGATTGCTACCGGTTCGGTGAACCAGCCCCAATATCCGCTACCGGTTCGCCTGAACTGATCTGAACCAGTAGCATTTCACCCTTGGTTTGGAGGATGATCAAATCATGTCCTCTTGGCTCTGAAGTTCTCTGGGCTAGCCCCCACTGCAAGGAACTGGATCTTATTTGATTGGCCACCTCCAGAGACTGGTGGCCCCAACTGGGTTTTAGAAGGAGTTTGGGGTCTTTCTAGAGGCTCTGAAGCATGGTGCAGGCAAGGCCCTGATTGCAGCTTGGAATAAGAATGCAACTGGGATCTTGGGATAGATTATGACTGGGTGGATGCTGTATGTTTATGGAGCCAGAGACACTCCATAATTTACTAAGGACCTTCATGATATGAAGCAACACAAGAGATGACTAGAACTGAGGTATGAAACATATGGCCCATGGGCTGTATGTGTGGTCACAACACTCCTAACTGCATCCCAAACCAATGTAAAATTCAATTGGAAAATATTTAACAAAATCAAATAAACACACATACACACACACACAACAACAACAACAACAAACAAGCAATCCTGCAGAAGTTCAATTTAACTGCAGCTATAAGGATCTTTTGACAAGATCTCAAATCTGGAGTGTGCCTTCTCTATGGGGCTTGTTAAAGGTAGGAAAAAGATGTGGTCTCTCAAATAACTTGGTCTCTTATATGTAGGGTTTTAAAAGTGAAAAGTGGCATTTTGAATTGCACGTGCATGCCATCTGGGAGTCAGTGCAGCTCACAGAGTAGCATTGTAGACGGCATTGCAAGTTGTACTCATAATTACCTATGCTGCTGCATTCTGGACCAATGGAGCTTCCAGATGATTTCACATGTATAGTATGTTGTAATAATCAGTCAGGAGATGACCAAGGATGAGTGACAAATTGATAAATCTGTAATGTTTCTTGTTTCTTTTGCACTTTTTATTTGTGTGTGTGTGTGTGTGTGAGAGAGAGAGAGAGAATGTATGTATGTATGTATGTATGTATGTATAAAAAAGCTGTATCTAGTTGCTAACATATTTTAATGTGTTGATGAATTAATAAAAAAAAAACATATCTGGCTTTCTAAGTCAATAATAATAATAATAATAATAATTATTATTATTATTATTATTATTTTATTTGTATACCGCCCTTCTCCCGAAGGACTCAGG
>JANHZT010009917.1:6371-23457 GCA_032468215.1 Stegonotus admiraltiensis | reverse complement strand
AGACAATAAAGGAGACTTGAACTCATGACTTGGTCTCAGACTATTTATTGGGGGCAATCCATCCGAATTGTAACAATTTTCATATATGAAAATATAAAAATATTTTCACTATAGAAACTGTAAAAACCAAAAGAACCCTTATTTTGGGAAACCTAAGAATAGCCACAACTTTAAAATAATAAAATGCTATTATGTGTACAAAAAAGACACTGTTCAGAAGAACTTCAGAATAAAAAGAAAAAAGAAAGATTCAAAAGCCCAATTTGACCACAAGCCTTAGAGGAAAGGATATATTTTAAAATGGATACAAGCATCTATTATGCTAAATGTCAACTATAACACAATGGGCAAGACATTTCATAGACTTGTTATCAAGAATGGCTTTTCTCAGATGGCAGCATGAAATTTCTAGCAAATTAATTTTATCAAAAAGATCTAAATGTCTGATCAGCTATATAGGAGAGAAGGAATGATCTTCAGGTCCTAACATATATATAGAATTGTAAACTGTTATAGCCACACCAAACACAGCTCATCTGCAAATTGGAAATTGGTACAGCTCCTTCAGAACAAATACGTATTACGGTAATGTTTGGGTTATGCATTTTTCTGGCCAAGCTTAAGAGTGGCTCCAACTACAGCAAATTGCTATAATCCAACATAGATTTAGATACTGTGGTTCAGGCAACCTGTGTCTAAAAATACAGTGGAAAACAAGCATTGTTTCTCATGGAATATGGTTTAATGAAAGTAATGGCTCAACATTCCCTTCAAGATTTTGTAAGTGCTTTTTGGTACAGTTTCCAAATCTTTCACCTGGAAACCCTTCAGACTATTCTGGAATTCACCAATCCTTACAAGTGTAAAGGGTCCCTTCCTACTATAAGAAAAACGATATAAGGGGGGGGAAAGATGGTTATCAATCCAACCCTTACTTGAAAATAATTTGAGAAGGAGAACAGGAAGCTAACAAAACCTTCCCATTCATAAAGTTTACACAATGCTTATTATGAAGTTGCTCTGTTTTATGTGCTACTGACATAGACAGAGTGACGATATAGTAAAATTGCTCATGCTTGTAATGGAAATCATGAGGTCTTCAGATGGAAGTATGAAAAAGGCCATATGTGAATGTGAATGTGAGTTTTAAAGAACCTCAGATTCTCTACATCATAGATAGGTCACATAGAGTGGCTATTAGGCAATGGGTTGGACAGTGTAACAACAAGCCTTCATGCTGCTGTTGTAACCTAACTTAAGATGTGCATACTCAGATCCCTCAATGAAGCAGAAGAGTCTCCAGATAAGACTAGTAAACCATAACCATTCTTCTCAATTCCTCCAGTCTGGGCTGATACTGCATCAAAAAGGCAGAGCTAAGTCTAGCCAACTATATACAAGCTCACCCATTCAATTAAAATCTCATTAAATCTGCCAAGATGGCTCTCTCACCTACTAATTAAACTTAAATGATAAATTAAACCTGCCCAACAGTCAGTAACACAATGACAACCTGGTAGGCTGATTCGATGATATACACTGTGACCTTAGGAATAGCTCTGATTTCTTTTATTTCCGCACTTCTGTCCAACTTTTGATGCTATCAGTTCCCTTGTTTAGTTTAGTTAAAATTATATTATTTAGTTAGAAGTATGTTATGTGCCTAAGCTGATTACAACAACATACAACAAAATTTATGCACAAGCACAAGCACACACACTCATACACAGATGATTGTATGAAAAGGCGGGGGGAAATAAATATTCTCTCAGATTTTCAGTTATTAGTATTACTTCCCTAAGTAATTTCACCACAATTTCACAGTCTTTCAGAATTTCCAGAGCTATTTGAAGTAGTCAAGCTCTTACTTTAGTTCAATCAAGCTCTTACCTTGGTTCAAATCAACATTGCAAATCAGGCTAGTCAATGGGTTGGGAGAAAACCTGAAAGGAGATGCCAGGAAAGGTTGAAAAGCAAAACTGATCCAAATTTCTAGTAGGTATCATATCCTAATTATGACTGTCTTCATATTTGTACATACTATATCATAGGCTTTATGATCAAAAGGTATATATTTTTGCATTATTCATAATAACTATATTAGAGAAAGTGGTAAAAAGAAAAAAGATAGAAATTTCATATTATACCGATATTAACAAAGAGTCTTAATGTAGAGTGAATTAACATAACATAACATCAACTCTATATTACATTTGTTAAAACATGTTAACATTCCTATATTAATATAGTATTAGAGTAAATACTAGAAATGGAAGGAAGAATGAAAACGTTACTTTAAGCAAAACAACTCAAGAAATTACCAGATAGTTCCATGGATATCTTCTTTGCTCTCCTCTCAAAGAAGGCTAATTCCTATTTATTTATTTGTAGCCCTACTTTATTATTTTTACAAATAACCCAAGGCAGCAAACATACCCAACACATCTTCCTTCTCTTATTTTTTCCACAATAACAATCCTGTGAGGTAAATTGGGCTGAGAGAAAGTGACTGGCCCAAAGTCACCCAGCTAACTTTCATGGCTAAGATGGGACTTGAACTCGTGGTCTGCCACTTTCTAGCCAGGTGCCTTAACCACATGTGAACAGCACACACATCAACAATTCATTGCTATATATTAGATATGTTTCTAACGTCATAATGTTCTAATGTTCAATTAACCAGTGGAACAGCTTGCCTTTAGAAGTTGTGGGTGCTTCATTACCGGAGGTTTTTAACAAGAGACTGGACAGCCACTTATTTGAAATGGTACAGGGTCTCCTGCTTGGACTAGAAGACCTCCAAGGTCCCTTCCAGCTCTATTCTGATTGATAAAGTTGTAAGACAGTTTTATTTCACTACCACTATTTATCATGAAATGTAATTACTTTCATATATGCACACAAGTTAAACGACATCAAATACTGAGAATAAAGCTAAGGACAACATATGGAGTCCTAGCTTTGTTGTTTGCTTGCAGATATTTCTTTCCCTAATTAGGTAACATCATCAGTGTTAATGAGAATGAGGTTTGCTTCCTGTTTATATAACAGTAGCTTGCCAACCAGTGCCAGGGTGCAGTTTCCTTTCTGGTGGTTCCTTGATTATGATTTAGTTTTGTGCTTGCTTATTTGTCTGGTGTTAATACCCGATTATCTGGGTTTTGTTTGCTGGACGGGATGTCTTCTGGCCTCTTTGATAACTTCATTTCTTTCTTAATGTTTTTAATATCTCTTTTGAACACTGCAAATATTTAGCATATCTTTATGATTCTATTAATGGTTGATTTGTCTGAATGCCAAGCTTCCAGGATTTCCCTAGCAATTTTGGATTTAGCTTGGTCTTATGTCCATTACGGGTATCCTGTCCTAGAAGCTTTGATAATATGTAGTATGTTCTTACTGAAAAAGTGTTTTGAATTGATAAATAATAGCTATTTATACCCACTTACCTTGTGTAACTTGGAATTCTCTAACCAATTCAAGTAATTTCAGAAAAAATAGTTTTACTTATATTATGATAACATCTAAAGGAATGATCTGGTTTAATACTAGGGATGTAAATCTCCTAGAATTAGCTGACATTGTAGACATTAATTTTAAAACTTATTAAAATACATGTTATGCCCCATCACCCCCAAAAAATAATTTTCTAAATTTCAGCATTGCCATCTACTGGAATTTAAAACTCATTACAAATACATCTAGGTAACATTTTCTGTTACCCTCTTATAACAAAAAAACCTGAATAAAACCAGACAGTTAAATTCTGTTCTTTTTTCTATATCCAATTTGTATTTTAAAAGACTGGTTTGCATCAAGTTTATTTATTTGTTTATCAAATTTATAGACCAACCATCTGTCTCCAAAAGTTCTTTTTAAAGCAAGTTTGCTGTATTTGAAAAGTATGAATCCTGGCATGATATGTATTTAGGTTTTCCTATATACTAGGAATGTGAAGAAGACAGTGAAGCTAGTGTTCCATGAATACTGTAGAGACCATGCTTGCCTACAAGAAAGAGACATGGCAAGACAAATGTCCATGTCCAATACATTAAAAAAAATCTACCATGCAAAGTAGATCACGAAAAGACCTGGCAATGGCTAAAAACAGGAATGTTGAAGAAACAGTCTTGTCTGGATGGACAAGACCAAGGCTTAAGAGCAAATGCATACATAGCCAGAATTGAGAAGATGGCAACAGACAGGAAATGCTGCCTATAATGTACAGTGTAAGGACTATGACAGCCACTATGTACAGCAGAAAGGCAGATTAGGAGAATGCATCCATGTACATCAACTTGCAGTCAGAGGACATGATGAAAATTCCTTAAACTCACAACAGGTGGACAGACTCAACCACAGTTAACTGGGAAACAGTGAACATCCTGGACAAAGCTAAATTCAAAAAATTCTAGGGAATTCCTGGAGGCTTGCCATTCAAACAAATCAGCTATCAATAGACACATAGATAATAGCCACATTTAAAGACCAGTCAAAAGTGGCAATAAAAAATGAAGAAGGAAACAAAAAGACCTCTTCAGCAACCAACATATAGGTAAGCAGAGTTTAATACTAGACAAACTTTACTTCCTTCCTTCCTTCCTTCCTTTCTTTTCTTTTCTTTTCTTTTTTTTCTTTTTTCTTTTTTTGGATCCTGCAAACCCTTAATTCAGGTAGATTCAGGTTGACTCAATGGAGCTGAGCATTTACTGGTTGGATGCTCTTCCCAACACCTACTTGGAGTTCACAGCAATTATTTTGTCTTTGCACTCTGAGAGAGAAATATCTACCACTATCTAGGATTGAATTCTCAACCTTCTGAATCTGAGGCTTCACCACTAGGCCACCACATCATTCAGGAAAACCATTTTCTTTTTTCTCTTTCTCCCACTCTTTCCTTCCTTCCTTCCTTCCTAGAAACACAGATCTGGATGTTGAGAGAAGAATGAATTTGCTAGGATAGCAGGGAATACTATCATTTTTATGGATGAAATGTACCGATTCATTTATTTAAAATATGGTATCCTATTAGAGAAGTTGCAAAATGTAGTAAAATGAATTAAATTTTTTAAATTATAAATTTTCATTAATATAAATAATTGAATAACAGACACTTCATATTGTAAGTATGATTTCTGTATAAAGAACATTTTAATAATGAGGAACATTTCTGATTAGGCCAAGCACCTGCTTAGTCCAACATCCTGTTTTCTATAATAGGCAATCAAATGTCTTTGGGGCATCTACATTTAACTATCTACAGTCCTTTGTCAGTAGACTATAACATTTGAATCAGTAGAAGTATATTTATCTGACAAAACACAGGGAATAAGATGGTGACTTCTCTGCTACTTAATGTGAGAAATTTTATATCAAAATATATTTTATTCTTTATACAGTTTCCATCTCCCTTTAAAACATTAATAAAATCCACAAATGATCTGAGAATCAGCTTCTCCACTAGATAATTGACAGTCAAGCTGAAAAGTAAATTAATCAAGTAAAACATAGCAAACAGAGAAAAATCCTTTACCTAAATTTCCTCAAATTTCCAAATTAGTTACCCAGACCTAATCCTCATATCAAAGAGAAGAGCTGCAAAAACAAATAGAGTTAATCAAATTAGGTCTCCCATCAGAACTGCATGTTTACAAGAATACATGCCTACACACATACACATGCCCCTCAAGGGTCATCCTAGAATCAGCACGTAGACAGTTCCACACCCTGGACAAGCTCCCTCTATATAAGTCTGCCACTTTACCCCATTTCTCTGCAGCTGCCCCTAAAAGCAAACTGTTTGCTTTTAGGATAAATATTTCTCTTTTCCTCAAAGCTGTCTGGATCTCATTTTTATTCTTGCACAACCCCAGTTTGAGTTGGAACCCCAAATTATTCTTCTGACATTAACTAATTAGTTAGACCTAATAGAGGATTACTGACATTTTTCAAAATGTATTTTTTGTTAGCGACAATGATTTAAATATTGATATATTAAATATTGCTAAATATTGCTATATTAAATATATCTTATGTTGCTAGTTAAGTAGGGTTACATAGGGTGATCATTCAGCTTGTCACATATATTTAATTTGTGATGATGATCCAAACAGAAAGAGAAAAGGAAATACCTCATCAGAAGCATTAAATGTATTCAATTGAAATGCGGAAAGAAAGAAGCTCTTAACAAAAGAACAGTTAGTTTTCAGAAGTCTCATTCTACCTATCATAGGTATAACATGGCCTTCAACTTTTACAGAGGCTCTTTGTTTTACTTGGAAGTTAGATGGAGGTTTTTAAACTAGACATTGTTATAATAAACAACTTCATAAGCATGCCAAATCCACAAAGGTCATCCTTGAAGCACATTTCTCTATTTTTGCATTTTAAAATCATATATTTCAGATTAGCGACTAACCATTCATTTGTTCTTTTATAAAATTTACTGCCTGTGCAAGAATTTGCTATCCAATATGGTTGCAATTTTCTTTAAAATAATTTGACACCACAATTATTTGAAGTAGCACATCATTGTCTGTATATTTGTACGCTAAAGAGTTACAGCAAAAGAAAGAAATGAAGAGGATTTAGATCTTAGTTCTCAAATCCAAAACATTGGGGAATATATCTCGGATCAGTGTTTTGTTTATTTTGATCTAAGGAAAACGTGAGGACATATTGCAAATGAAATTGAGAATAGTATGATGGCAGTATAGTTTTCAAACTAGGTCTATCTGTTCCTAATAAACAGGACTTTTCTGGGAATATTATGACTCAATGAACCAGATCTAGGGCCAAATATGGCCCTTTAGATGTCACTGAATGATATTTCCCAGAAGGTCCTGGGAAGCTCATTGAAAGGGCTGCTGGGAGTTGTAGTTCATCAGTTTACAGAAAACCATGCTTACTATTGGTGACCATTTTAAGTTGTGCACTAAAGAATCCAAACTATTTGTAATCAAACGTAATATAGAAGAGAAAGGTGAATTTCATCAAGACCGCAGTTCACATAGAAGGTAGGTTTGAGTTTGATCCTCCAATTGAAGAAATCCTTCCTTGCATAAAAATTAATCTAGAGAAAAAGTTTTAAAATAAATGGCTGCTATAGAGTTTCTAAGAACAGTTAGGCGTGGAAACTGAAACTCTTTCACTTCCCACTTTCCAGAGGTAATTCAATTTTCTCAAAGTGTGCCACTAACTTTTTAGAAAGGGATCTGCTCATCGGATGGATGAGACCTTGTTTAATTTGGCCGTGTGATTTTAGGAAATGCAAGATAAATTCCACTTGTGGAATTTCATATCTTGCTCTTCTCTGATCTTTTTATCAGAAAGTCATTCCATATGTAACAGTAGTGCGTATGGAAGCTTAGTAAATGAAATTCCACCATCCCAAGAAATTGTCATTTTTGTGTATTCTAAGCAGGTGATCAGTCTTACAGTGAGATTTGTTTTGGTTTGATTATGTACCATCAAGCTAATGTTAACTTTTAGCAAATGCCTAACTACAAGTAGTCTTTGAATTAGCACCACAATTGAGCCCAAAATTTCTGTTGCTAAGTTAAACATATGTTAAGTGAATTTGCCTCATTTTTCAACCTTTCTTGACTCATTTTATGACCTTTTTTGTTGTTAAATGAATCAGTACAGTTGTTAAGTTGGTTACACAGTTGTTAAGTGAATCTGACTTCCCCATTGATTTTGCTTGTCAGAAGGCAGCCAAAAGTGACCCCACTGCAACTGTCATAAATATGAGTCACTTGCCAAGCATCTCAATTTTGATCATCTGACCATGGGAATGCTGCAATGGTCTTCAATGTGAAAAATGATCATACATCTCTTTTTTCACTGTTGTTCTAACTTTGGAACGGTCACTAAATGAACTGTTGTAAGTCAAGGGCTACCTGTAGGCATTCTTCAAGCTGCCTATGGCTTAAAAAATTGTGAATCCTATCACACATTTTTTGCATAAATATTACCTAAAATGTTCCACTCAAGCCCTCAGTTATACAAAGACAAACCCAATTAAACAAATGAGTCAAAAACATTTTACTTCTTCATTTATTTACTGAGCAAAATGACTCAAAGTTACATATTTATAATTAAATACATTATGGGGATGACTAATATACACTGTAGATTACATGCAAACACTGAACCCTTTTGGAGCTCGGTGACCTGAGCCAAAATTTGTTTTTTTCCCTATTACTTTGAGGTTAGAAACATGAAAACTATAGTATATACAATCCTAAAAAAGTTGACAGTTGGGTCTGGCTTTATCCTTATAGAAAACAAACCACAAACCATAAAAAGCAAAACCACAAATTACAGAATTTTTGTTGCTTTTCTTAAGAAAATATTTAAACAATCACAGTTCATTGTAACTCCTGTTGGAGAGGAGTTGTAGATACTCAGGCCAGCAGCAAAGGCATTATAGGTAAACTTCATTTAACAATGGTAATTGGGAGTGGAATTTCTATTGCTAAATGACAGGATCATAAAGCACAATCTCACATGCCTGAACTGCTTAGCAACGACACTTCTGGTTGCCATTATTTAATGATTCAATGCAGGTTGTTTAGCGAGGACTTGACAGGGTTGCCATTTGCGACCTCTGGCCAACTTCCCCACTGATTTGGCTTGTAGGAAGCTAGCAAATGGTGCAAATGATGACCAATGATTGCAGGAACATTGTGATCAACATAAATGCAAGGATAGGTCATAAAAGCCACTCATTCAGTCTGTGCCATCATATGTTTGAACAGTCACTGAATAAATAGTTGTTAAATGAGAGCCATTTGCAGTTAAATATGTTTCTGGGCTATATCATCACAAACTTCAGTTGAGGATTTGTATCTCATATGGATAGATCTCAGAACCCAAAAAGCCCAGTACCTGCTTCATGGTTCTAGCCTATTTCTCAGACATTGTATATAATTTGATAGCTTGGCTATGCGTACACTTTGCCATTAACTTTAAAAATGAACATTTCCTGGAGCAATTACATTAGTTGTTATTGTACGTAATTACCAAGCTTTTCCATGAATATTGGAAACTCAGCCTCTTCCTCACTTCTCCTTAGTAGTAATTCTGTGTTCCCTGGACTAAATATTGTGAAATGAAAATATTATTAACTTCCTTGATACAGACTTAGGAGGTGAAGATGGAATGTCAAATTGCATAGTGATTTTTTTTCCTGTTTGGATTGGAACATCTATAAATTCTCAAGTTTCCTGTTTCTTTAGATTAGCAGAACACAACTTGAAACATGGGCCCCCAGAAACTCTTTCCTTGGATGCTGGTAATACATGCTGCACTTCTACAAGAATCAGGTATTGTGGATATATTATATTATATTATATTATATTATATTATATTATATTAATTATATTAATTATATTATATTATATTATATTACACTACACTACACTACACTACACTATATTATATATTTTCTTGGATCTGAGAAGATGATAGGTGGTTGTAACATCTCAGTAAACTGAGAAATTGTTGCTGCTTTGCTCACAGTGTTCAGAAAACACTCAGCAATATTGTAAGCGTGAATCAGCTATGTTCGGATCAATGTTACCTCTTGATGCTATGAATTTGGATGCACAAAAGCAAAAGAAGCAATGTATAAATCTTGTAGAAAAAGTACAAGCCCAGTGTGTACATATTTTAATGCTTTTGTGTTAATCCAAAGATAGTTTTCATGAGAATTATGAAATAGCTACACAACTTGTCTTTGGATGGTGCTAGCAATCATTCATCAAGAAGTGCCCACAAAACTGGTCTCAGAGAATCCTTTTCGGTGACTTCTATGAATAAAATGAATCCACTCAGGAATTAAGGCATAATAAAACTACTATTAATCTGTCATCTACCATGTTGACCTAAAGTTATTATTTTGCAGATTATATTGTAGCATGTTTTTTACAGAACAGAAACAGAACAGAAATTCAGAACTGTATTGAGCTGATCTAATTTTATTTTACTGCAACCACTTACAATAATATCATTTTTTTTAAAGGGACACAGGAACTACGCTTAGTAAATGGATGGAACAGATGTGCCGGAAGATTAGAGGTTTATTTTAAAGGAATTTGGGGGACTGTTTGTGATGACTACTTTAATCCAATCAATGCACAGATAGTGTGTAGACAACTTGCATGTGGCAATGCAATTAAGGTGGTAGGATGGGCGTACTTTGGCCAAGGATCAGGGTACATCAGTCTGGATGATGTACAATGCACAGGAAGTGAGCCCACCATCTGGGATTGTGTTCATGCTGGGTGGTTCAATAATGACTGTGGACACAATGAGGATGTCGGTGTCATTTGCTCAGGTATACATCTGTCTGTATATTTATATATGATGTAGATCTTTAAAAATGAAGCCAAGCCAGATATCTCAACTAAAAAGTTACTAGAGGAATGACTAAAAGTAGAACATTTAGTCAATGTACGAACTAACTTCATTTGGTCAAGTAATCTGAATCAGATAGTACCAATTCAAAAGTTGAAGAAACAGGACTATAACATATATAGTGTTTATCTGAAATATTATCTGACCCTATATATCTGAAACTAATGAAATTAGTGAACCATTATTCTTATTAGCTAAGAAAACTGTGTTCTATAAGAAAAGGTAACGGCTCCTTCAGATTAAACTCAGCTCCTTGTATAACTAAATTAACATATTGGCCTGATGAAGGACTTTACTATTGCCTTCTTTGGGGCATATATTTTAAAATTTCCCAGTCTACCTTAAAACTCTATGACTTTGCATACAAATATTAAATAAGTCAAAGCCTGTTTAGTTTTTTTGAGATCAACCATGTGAATTAAGTGCTGATCTCTATTTGATCAATGCCTATTAAGTAACATATATGCAATTGTTTTCTAAACTGAATGTTTATAAATGGCAAGTGAACAAACATTAAATCATCTACCATAATCAAGATGAAACAATCCATGATATCTCAAAGTGGACTATTATAGTCTTTCTAATTGACTATTAATGACAAGTTATTTGTTATTTACAAATGGAATGCAGTGGCTTAAGCAAAAGATCAAAGAACTTACTATAATGCCATCACTCTGTATTAGTAATTTTATAGTCCTTTTATAGGACGTAAATTATGAAGCTAATTGCAGTTTTGGTTAATCCAATTGGATCATATCCATCATAAGCATCAGTGAGATATGAAAATGCAAATGATTTCTTGTAACTAAATGTCTAGATTTTCATCAAAATCATATATGACAATATTGTACTTTATGCAGCAATAAAATTAAATAACATTATCAACATTTTCTCCCTCTTTGTTAAAAGATGCTGCATTACTACCAACAGGTAAGTCTCTTTATTTACACTGGATTAAAAACGAGAGTGGATTGATTTTTCTTAAATCCATAATCATTCTTGGGAATTATAGTCATGATTTTATTGATTGATTCTATACTGTACAAATTGAAAATGTGGCTTCTCTGAAAAAATTTTTTTCTGATGACAGGCAGTACAGAAATATCAACCCCAACTCCATTTGCTACATCTAAAGGTAAGCATCTCAAAACATTATTCATTTATTAGATTTTCATTCCACCTTTATTATTTTACAAATAACTCATTCTGGCAAACATACCTAATACTTCCCTTTCTCTTTCCATCTTTCCCACAAAAACCCATACTGGGAGGTGAGTTGAGAAAGAGTGACTGGCTCAAAGTTACCCAGTCAGATTTCATGCCTAAAATGAGACTAGAACTCCGTTTCCTGATTTCTAGGCTAGCACCTTATCCACTACTGCAAAAGGAGTACAAAGATATCATAAATGGATGAGGGCAGATGAGGTGAAGAAGGGTTAGGTTTGTCAGCAACTTTTACCAGAAGTTTGCTCCATTGATATCAGGGGTGCTTTCAGTATAAATAATATTTGTTCTTAACTTTTAGGAAGAATAACAGTTTGTTCCCAATATACCACTATCAAATTTGTTAACTGCTATTCAGGAAACAGGCCTATATGACAAGATAGTGAGAACAGTATGGGAACAGTATGAGTATATGAGGCGTCTGCACCCAACTTTCAATTTTGTCCAGAGATATTCTGTTGCTTCAGATTATAATGTGGGTTTTTGGTGAGAAAAACAATAATTGGCTCCAGGGTCACATGCAGTTTCCCAAAAACTTGGCTGTGAGTTTGGGCCACCTCGCTGCAATTCTTAATGTGACATAAGGAGGACATTATTCAATACTTGCAAATGCTTGCGTTAATTGAATTTAAATTAATTCGATTTAAGTCAATAAATAATGTGAAATCGTATTTATTTTTCATTTTGGGCTTTCATCTGAGGCATTTCTGGGTCCCAATTTATTTCTTGCACTACAGTTCTAATACCACAGTCAAAAGTTCTTGATCTGAAAGAGGTGTTGTGTCCTGCTCTAAAGGTATCTGTTTATTAATTAATACATGATAAATGGAGGGCAAAGTTGCAGAGGTGATGCTGACATTTGCTATAATGGGATACAAGTTTTTATTTGTTGGGAAAAGACAGATGCAGGTGTAGTGTGCCAAAAGTTTAACTGTGGTGTTACCAGGCCTGTGCATGGAAAGGTTTATTTTTGTGATGCCTCATAAATACAGGTAGTCCTCAACTTTCGACCACAATTGAGACCAAAATTTCAGTTACTAAGCAAGACATCTCTTAAGTGAGTTTTCTCCACTTTGCAACCTTTCTTGCCACAGTTATTAAATGAATCACTTCAGTTGTTAAGATAGTTAACATGGTTGTTAAATGAATCTGGCTTCCCTATTGACTTTGCTTGTCAGAAGATGAAAAAAGTAAGGTTCTGCATTTAGGGAGGAAAAATAAAATGCACAGGTACCATATATGTGGTACCTTGCTCAATAGTAGTAACTGTGAGAGGGATCTTGGAGTCCTAGTGAACAACCATTTAAATATGAACCAGCAGTGTGCAGCAGCTGCCAAAAAAGCCAACACAGTTCTGGGCTGCATAAACAGAGGGATAGAATCAAGATCACCTGAAATGTTAATACCACTTTATAATGCCTAGGTAAGGCCACACTTACCAAGAAGAGCAACAATGATGATTAGGGGACTGTAGGCTAAAACATACGAAGAACAGTTGCATGAACTGGGTATGTCTAGTTTAATGAAGAGAAGGACTAGGGAGACATGATAGCAGTGTTCCAATATCTCAGAGGTTGCCACAAAGAAGAGGGAGTCAAACTATTCTTCAAAGCACCTGAGGGTAGAACAAGAAGCAATGGCTGGAAACTAATCAAGGAGAGAAGCAATTTAGAACTATGGAAAAATTTCCTGACAGTTAGAACAATTTATAAGTGGAAAAACTTGCCTGCAGAAGTTGTGAATGCCCCAACACTGGAAATTTTTAAGAAGATGTTGAATAACCATTTGTCTGAAGTGGTGTAGAGTTTCCTGCCTCGGCAGGGGGTTGGACTAGAAAACCTCCAAGGTCCCTTCCAACTCTGTTATTCTATTCTATTCTATTCTATTCTAAGATTGCAAAAGGTGATCGCATGAACCCGGGACCAATGGTGGGTTGCCCGGTTCGGACTGGTTCGTAAGAACCGGTAGTAAAATCGGCAGGGGGCTTCGCCCACTGACCCGGATGTCATCAAAGGTGATTTGCGCATGAGCAGAACCTTCTGCGCATGCGCAAAAGAGCATGTGGGCGCGATACGAACTGGTAGTAAAGGTAAGTAGAACCACCCCTGCCCGGGACACTGCAATTGTCATAAGAGTCAGTTGCCAAGTGTCTGAAATTTGATCATGTGATTATGGGGATTCTGCAACAGTCGTAAGTGTCAAAAAAAGTCGTAAGTCACTTTTTTCAATGCCATTGTAACTTTGAACAGGCGTTAATGGACTGTTGTAAATTGAGGATTACCTGTAATCTTTCTCAAATATGTTGAACATAAAGATCAGCCTGGGGCCAAGGTTATTGCCCGGAATGGTTGGAATGTACATAACTGATTATGGTGCAGATTGAAGTGTAATTTTCTGCAGGTAATTTTCATTTTCCTGTAGTGAACTGCCTTGATTGTGTAACATATTGTACAGTATCAGGACACTTCCACACGGTCATTTTTTTATACTTCACAAACCCTCAGAATCAGTCTGAGAGCAATTGCTGATCATCTTCAGTTTTGCCACTTCAGAAATGCTAAGAAGCGAACTCGGTGCTCCAGCCAATAGCTTTATAACTTCAAAAGAGGGGGCGGGGGGAACGATGAAAAACATCCAACTAGCTGACACTTTGTACTTTGACAAAAGGTGCTTTCTTTTCTTTTTTTTCGAAGAGGCAACTGGAGTTTCTGGAGTCGCCTCTTGAAAAAAAAAAAAGCACCTTTGGAACCTACTGTAGATGACTGAAAATCTCCATATCAGGGGTGAAATCCACATTTTTTCCCTACCGGTTCTATGGGTGTGGCTTGGTGACTGGCAGGGGAAGGATACTGCAAATTCTCCATTCCCACCCCACTCTGGGGCCAGTCAGAAGTGGTATTTGCCGGTTCTCCGAACTACTCAAAATTTCTGCTACCGATTCTCCTGAACCTGTTAGAACCTGCTGAATTTCACCCCCGCTCCATATACATTTGAGAAAAGCTCTTTACAATTTCACTTGTTCCCATTTTGTCTGGGTGACTGAAGGAGAGCTACAAAGTCTAGAATTCTTATTACAGAACCATGAACTCTGTCTCTGATGGAGATACAGAAATACAGCTTCTCAAAATAAGCATACAAACAAACAAAGCAAGTACTCAGAATGCACATCAAAAGGAAAACAGTAGTGCCAGCTGTTTGTCTATCAAGTTAACTCTAAAATTTATGGTTTTTGTCAGACCTTTCTACAACCTCCATAGATCTGACTACACAGGAAATAGGTATTTCTTATATGCTGAAATAGATTCACCTTTTTGTGTGTGTTCTGTTCTACAAATGATTACGTTGAGACTATTTTCTACTTTTGGGCATACTATTTTTTTAAGTGGACAATATTGTTCTGTGTGAGAAAATATTGCTTCTAAATAAAACATACACAGTCTGTTTGGCAAAATTCAACTGTCTTCTGTATTCAGTATAGCATAATAATACTGATCAGTTATGTTGTTGCATAAGCACTCAGACAAGAGTTTGAAAAAACTCTTATGTAACTATTTGCTGAATAGCATTAGTGTTGTGGTTTTTACATTAGATCGAGTTCCTTTGAATCTAAAGAAGATATTCTAAAAGGATTGAAAAAATAAAGAACACAGTTAAAAAGCTGAATGTGTCAACAGATACCATTCTATTAAAACTGTTGTCATTATCGCTTGCACAAGCAACATTTTTAAAATGGCTGATTACTGAGACCTTTTTTCCTTTTGCTTTATTTCCTGCTATACTTAAATTGCACACATGGCAAGTTGGTTACTCAAGCTGAAATTTATTAGTGAAATTTTAAAAAATCCTTATTGAGATCATACGTGGATATCTAATAATGGGACTTTTTGAAAAAAACCCAGCATAAATAATAGTTTGATTTTTTAAAAAAAGAAAAGAACAAAAAAATATACAGTAGTATTCTTTTGGATATTCAGATTGCCTCACACATATAACATTGCATTTTCAACAGTGCCATGAAGATAAACTTGTGTTATTTTTCAGGATTTCAGAAATGGTTCCAATGGCTTTTATTTTATTTTTATTCCTAATTACTATTTTTTATTTTTGTAGACCTCCCAGAGTCACCTAGGTGAGATGGGTGGCACTATAATTTGAATAAATAAATAAATAAGTAAATTGTTCAAGTTCTCAGTGCTTTTGATTTTACATCATATAAGAGTGCTATGGCAGGCTAGCATCAAAAAAACCCTCACTCATGAATAGGTATAGCCCAGAAATCAATTCTTCTGAAGCTTCTTATTATGTAACTCAAAATTTATTGAGTTACATAAAATTTATTTATTATTTTGATTCTTTTTTCTTGGTAGATTCCACATATTTCCCAACTAAAGAAACCTTTGAAACCACCCGCCCAGCAACTGAGAAAGAAACTACTATGAGAACCGTAGAAATGTCATATAGAACTACAACATCATCTAAGACTGCCCATTCAGTAACCCAGAAGGAAGAAACAGTCACGCCAGGCTTGGCAGCCACTTCTAAGACAACTGTAGAAGAGTTGAAAACATCTGCTCCTACTTCTGTGATTGGTACTATCATTAGTACCCTAAGTATTGCTCTAAATAACATATATGTGAGATAGCATATAAATTTGATAAATAAAGAAAACATTTATTGATTGTGGATGACGTAAAATAGTGATAGTGTCTTGAATGATTGGGAGCCAAATTAATGAAGCTAAACTAGTACAAAAGCTCAGTTTTTGTACTAGTTTAAAAAAAATGCTTTTAAACATTTTTTTAAAAAAGCCTGTGATGATCGCACGGCTTACCTGGGATCAGCAGAGGCTTTTAAAAGCATTTTTTTCTACAACTACTTTGGCCGAAGAGGTTGTAAAAAAAATGCTTTTAAAAGCCTCTGACGATCCCAGCTGAGCCGTGTGATCATCAGAGGCTTTTTAAAAAAAAAACATTTAAAAGCATTTTTTCAGCCGAAGAGGTTGTAGAAAAAATGCTTTTAAAAATAATTTTTAAAAGCCTCTGATGATCAGATGGCTCATCTGGGCATCGGGGGGTGGGGCAGAGATGTTTGCTACTGGTTCTCCTCACCAGCAGCTGCCATCGCTACCGGATCGGGCAATCCGGGCCAAACCGGGAGCATTTCACCCCCGCTCTATACATCTACGATAGCAAACAAGTTCTACTCAAGAAATAAGAGGCATTTATTATAATAACTATTATAACAATAAACCTACAGCACTTCCAGCTGACCACAAGGGGTGCAAAACAGAACAGCACAGGTGATTCCTCTCTATTTAGTAATAAAGAATTTTAGAAATTAGATTTCTGAGGCAAAAGTCCAAACTGCATTTGTTTTCATTTCAAGAAAAATCTCTGAGACTGGTGAATGGAGAAGACAAATGTCGTGGTCGCATTGAGGT
>JANHZT010009913.1:9975-24765 GCA_032468215.1 Stegonotus admiraltiensis | reverse complement strand
GGTATATAAATAAAATAATAATAATAATAATAATAATAATAATAATAATAATAATAATAATTATTATTATTATTATTTTAGAGGTTATTTAATACAACATAATACCGAACTTAAGAAGAAGCAAGAGAAAGGATGAAATAATCAGATAAAAAAAGAATAACTATAGACATTTCCAGAGAAGATAAGTATATCTCTCAACAAATTAAGCATTCACAGCAACAGCTATCTATGTTAACAATAAGAGACATGGAAAAACATTAAACTGTGTAAAGCAAAAAAAACACACAACAACTTTGAATTTGTGATTAAATCAGGGAACTGACTGGCATTTAAACTAAGATAATTAAAACTAAGAAAATAAAGAAAAACAAAACTATATTGAAACGTCAAGAGGCAGATACTGTTATGGGTAGACAATATGGCTTTGCAAAAAGTGTTACATCAATATTTTATTTTATATAAAGGACATAATATTTCTTTGGAGAAAATAGATGAATACCTTAGAAAATAAAATTTACCATGGATTACAAAAAAATAAAGAAAAATTATGAATGGACCTGTAACAATAAAGACAATTTTGGAAGCTATAAAAAAGAATAAACCACGAAAGGTGCCTGGATGGATTAACGGGTTTGTATTATAAATGTTTTGAGGATGAACTTTTATAACCACTATAAAACACAATAAATTTTAACCTGTAAGGAGATAAGATGTCAGAAATTTGGAAAGAGGCCAGTATAACATTAATACCCAAAGAGGGATAAGATCTGGCTCTAATAAGAAATATAGACCAATATTACTCTTCAATAGCTAAAAGTTGTTCACAATTACTTTAGCTGAAATACTGAAAATACTTTTGCAAACATTTATTCATAAGGATCACTACCGGTTTTTACCTAAAAGACAGTTAAAAGACAACGTTGGGACTCTTTGGATATTTTGGAACATTAGGAACAATATAATGAAAAACAAGCTGCACTGAGTTCTTTTATATGCAGAGAAGGCTTTTGACAATTTGAACTTGCCTTTCCTGTTTAAAGTTTTGGAAGATATGAAAGTTAAGATGAATTTTATAAAATGGGTAAAATCAATTTATACTTCACAGAAAGCATAAAGAGTTGTTAATGTAGATCTAACAAAACCATGTGAAAGCAGGAACAAGATAAGTCTACTCACTGTCCCGCTCCTGTTTATTTTGTTTCTTGAAATACTGCATAGAGACATAAGATAGGATGAAGGGATTGTTGGAGTAAATATTTAACAAAAGACTTATAAATTAAGAGCGTTTGCATATGATTTGGTCTTGTTCTTTTAAGAGAACTGAAGTATTAATGGATATATTAAAATAATTTGATGCATTGGCCGATTTTGAGATTAATAAACAGAAGATGAAGATGTTAACAAATATATGAAAATCAAGATCAAACAGAATTGTTGGCTAAAACAGGTTACAAATTGAGAGGAAGATAAAATGCTTGGGTATCACTATGACAAATATGAATTGTTATTTCAAAATAATTGTTAAGACAATGGAATGAAAAAGGTATATTAAGATGGAAGAAAATACAATTATTGCTGGAGAGAATTCCTGAAGGTAAGAAAATATTTTGCCTAGCATGTAATTTTTGTTTCAGACAATACCTGTTTTGACATTGACATCTTGACAATGGCAGAAGGATGTATCTAAATATGAAAGAATGGATGATTCTGAGAAATAGAAAGCATTTGGAATTAGAGTGAAATAGAAGGCATTTGGAGTGAGATTTGGGTGGCATAGATATTTGTGGTATGATAAAACTTAGGTTAATATTTTAAAAATCATTAGGTCAGATATCCCATATTGAGAATTTGGAATATACTATAGGTAGTCCTCATCTTACGACTACAATTGAGCCCAACGTTTCTGTTGCTAAGCAAGACAGTTATATGAGTTTTGCTCCATTTTACAACCTTTCTTGCCAAGTGTCTGAATTTTAATCACATGACCATGGGGATGCTGCAATGCTCATAAATGTGAAAAATGATCATAACTTACTTTTTTCAGTGCCATTATAATTTGAATGGTCACTAGATGAACAATTGTAAGTTGAGGGCTACCTATAGATACAAATTAGGTTGTGTCAGAAGAACGTTATGACTATCAGCACAAGAAGCATTGTATAGATGAGAAATGGTAAGTAAATACAAATGGTTAACTTATTGTAAGATATTAAAATTCTTTCAAGGGGTGTTTAAGATAAAATCAAGAGAAATGTTGGGAGTAGAGGCATACATTTTTTCTCAGTGGTTTTCTTAATTATTAGAAAGGTTTAAAGTAAATAAAAGTATTTATGGTTTTAAACATTGAAACTGAATTTGAAATAGAACTCTGTACAAATGATGAACACTGCCAATTGTCAAAATGTATAGATTTTATTGAAATTTGAAACAGAAAAAGAACAAGTGAAAGCATATACGATAAAATAGGCCAAACATTTTGGTTATAATATATAAATAGGAAATGGGAAAATATGTGGCTGAAAGGATTGAAAATATGTGGCTGAAAGGATTGAAATTTACATTACATTATAATCTTAAAGAGAATTTTTATAATATTTGATACTGTTAATATATGTCACAAGAAAAATTATCATGTATAAATGTACTTAAAATCTATGTTGGAAATACAAACAACAGGAAGGTACATTTTATCATGCTTGGTAGACTTGTAAAAATTTAAAATGTTTTGGATACAATACAACAATTCAGAGGATCTTAAAGATTAATATACAATTGAAACCAGATATTTTTAGTTTGGGATTGATGGATAAGTAATTGGGAAAAAAATCATGGAGCTTTGTTTTTATATATGATAACTGTAGCAAGATTACTTATACGCATAAAAATATAATCAGTACAATGGAAGAATGGCTGGCAAACATGATGGAACTTGTAGAGATGGCTGCATTATCCTATAAGTGACTTCCTTAATTAGAGAGAAAAAAACCAATATGTTTACTGGACTGGAAACTCCTTGTAGATTTTTTTGTGTAAAACACAAAAAAATTAAATTGCAATTTATGGTTTTGATGATTAGAAAAAATAGGCAATAGAAAAAGAGAGGTTTTTTTATTTCAACCATATAATAAGAGGTCATTTTGTGTTGGTTTTTATAATTACTATAAAGAAGATTGGAAGCTACTTCTTTCTACTTCTTTTTATTCTTTTTTTTTCACACTTAGCTTTTTCTTTCTTTTCTTTTTTCCTTTCTTCCATTTCCTTTATATTAGTTTTTGTTAGTTTTTAGCTTTGTTTCAAAATACTTAATGTTATTTGACATAAAAAAATCAATTTATGTAATAAAATGTAGCTGTTAATATAGAAAAGCAAGTATTATTAAATAAACATAACATATTCCTTGTAAGATTCGCTTACAAGGCTTGGATGATAGCACTACCAATTGTTCAAAAGAAATAAAGTAACCATATAGCATATAAAATGTATCCAATCCATACTTTTATCAAAAACAGAGTTGAATAAACCAAGTGAAACTATTGAAAATATCTGGATTAAAATAAGTGAATGAAGGAACTCATAAAAGCAGTCCGGTAGTTGTCTTGTATTTCTTGCCCAATCAAAGAGAAAGTCAATTGTAGAGAGTCAATTGCAAATCCCAAGAGATCTGTCACGGATTTGGTAACAGAACATGATAAGACTTGAAGAATTTTGGTTAGACAGCCAAGTAATTCCTACAGACTTAAAAGATAAAACCAATGTGAAATTATGAGCCCCCTTTTCTCTCAAAAAAACATTAGCTCTACTTACCAAATGAGGCATTTTTGAATAATGAGGATGACTTCAGAACTAGTAAGAAGGAAGTGCCAGATAATAAAAAGAAAGCCCATCTCTCCTGTTGCACTTAAATACAAAAAGCAAGCACCATTTAGAGGAAGCTACATTGATTTTGCAAAATTTCTTTCTGGTTAGATCGTTATCCTGATCTAACCAGAATGTTTGTTGGTTAAACTACAGGGCAAAATTGCTTGGATCAACTTAGAGTTTATGCTATCTCCAGCGTGCTAAAGGTGGGAAAGAAAAAGAATACAATCTGGAAACTAATTGATACCCTTCCCCACTTTTATCACTGGAAGTTCCAACAAATAATGGAGAACATTCATGCATTGGTCACCACAAATGCAAAAAAAAAGAAAAGAAAAGAAAAAGAAAAAGAAAAGAAAAGAAAAAAGAAAGAAAGAAAAGGAAAAAGACTCAAGATGTCATATGCTATTTCCTTTGGAAAATAGATTAATATACATTTATATCTATTACTAGGAGATAAGAGAACCCAAACATTCCATTAAGAGAGCTGGATTTTTAAAAAGTGGTGAACATTTTATTAATAAACCCAGAGATAGAAAAAGAAAGCCAATAGACACTAATTTTACAATTTCGCCATTATAGAGAGACAATGTGGAGACTTCTAAATGTACATTATTAAGTGGTAGAAGATCCTCCAATCCTATTAAATTAAAAATAATTTGAAGTGACCGCAAAATAATACATGAAGTTAAAATACCAGTATTTAACTCTTTACAGAATAATTATAAGTTTCATACACATAAAAACATGCATACATTCATTAGTTGAAATCTGTAATTTGAATTATGCATTTGGAAATGATTACTGCAAGAAAACCTAATCAATCCTGGATCAAATAAAGGCTGACTGTTCTCTTGAAGCAATGAACAGCAAGGAGAAATGCACGTATTATTAGATGTGATATGGACTACAGTAGAAAAAAATGTGTGTGTTTTTGTTAGGTTAGGAGGAAAAGAGAATGCAAAGTCCCAAAGACACTGGAAATTCCTTGGAGTGGCCATTCCAGGTTTTGCTTTAACTTTTCCTTGGGAAAAGCAAAATATAAGTAAAACTAATTAACATGGAATCACCTTTTCTAAGTGTCACAAGCACTTTGAAGAAATTGTTTTATATTAATTCAGTTTGTTTGTTTGTGTGACTACCATGCCTGATAATAAAAATCTACATAATTGACTCTGGAGGAGGAAGATATCCAGTACAAAACTGTGTGCCCTATTCCTAAATCCTGGAAGCGGTCCAGAAGGATACCATGATTAATTATATTGAAAAACTGTTGAAAGATCAGGGAAAACCAGGATGGCCAACCTCACTCCTGCCGGTGGTTATTCACAAACACAAACAATGCTGTTTTAGTCAATAGAATCAAACTCAGTCCAAATAACAAGACCAGACTGCTCAACTTCATGGCACCTGCATTAAGGCCAGAGTTCAATGAGAAGAGAATCCCAGTGACTTTATCCAACAGATGCCGAATATACTCCATAGTAGAACAGTAAATGAGCCTTCAGCTACTGCTTCTTCCCAAGAAGGGATCAGCTTAATAAAAACTGGGTTGGTGGACAACTCTCTGCAGACACAATACAGGTGTAAAAATATTAGCATTTTGCCACCCTTACTACTATGAAGTAGGCCTTTTTTAGTGACTCTAGCTCAAATTAGGCTGGGTCATCCCCTATCAAGTTCCAACAGGGCTCTGTTCATCTCTTGATCTGTCTTATCTCTCTGAGAGCCACTATAAATTGAGGGAACTCCAGGATCTAAAAGAAAACACTTCATCCAATCTAAGGTCCCCACCATTCTTTCCAAGCATTGACCAAAACATGTTTGTACTGTGCACTAAACCTTCAGGAACGATGTCAATCTGAATCCCATTCAGGTCCATCAGATGCCTGGGATGGGCATAGGAAACAGGTCTTGCCTCCCTTCCACAGACAGCAAGCAGCTCAGACACATTCCAAGGCAATCAAAAAGGGATTTTAAAAAACATTTTTTTATTGAATAAATGCTTTGACAGGTTATTTGAACAGAAATTGCACAAGAATGAAGATACAAAAAGCAAAGTAGGAAATAAGTCAGTACTAATCAAGTATAAGGAAAAACATAATGAAGAAGAGTTTTGGTAACCCATTTTCCCCTTATATCATTTATTTCCCCAACTGCTAATCCCTCTTTAAATATTTCTATTGTACTTTGAATGTTAAACATTGGAGGTTATTGCTAGTATCTATTCAAATCACTTTACCTATTGTTTTTTTATTGGTCTCTTAACTTTTCTCCCCAAACAGTATTCCAAATACCTGAATTTGCCTTGCTGTGTTAATGTATCATATATGAAGGAGCCATTCTTGCTTGAATTTACTTAAGCTTCTATATACTGTCAGTTTTGCTACTTCTCAATACTTTGATCTCCCAGTTCTGAATCACTGGCAAAGTTTAATTTTTTCAGTGATGTGCAAATCTGTTCTTGTAGCTATTAGCATATATCTTAGTAGATTCTGATACTTATCATTTGTTTTCTGGAATTATTCATAATAGAAAAATATTTGTGGTTTCAGTTCAAATTTCATTTTTTAATTCTTCAGAAGCTTTTGAGCACCATTTTTGATAAAATGTTCCTTCTTTGTTGTAGCATTTGTTGTTATATGATTTGGCTATATTGGTGGTGTTAGGCACCATTTGTAAAACATTTTATACCAATTTTCCTTCAAATTAAAGCTTGGAGTAAACATTATTAATTTTTTTCCACAGGTTTTCCTATTATTTTACTGTGATTGCTTCTTACAAATTTGACATCCACTTTATCATCTAACTGTAAATTTTTTGATTTGTTCCATTTTCCTATCATATTTTAATAACACTTTATATATATATATATATATCCCAGATGATCTTGTTTTTTTTTTAAGTGTTTGAAATTCTGTCATCTTTCTCCATGTCCTTTCTTTTTCTTGAGATCACTTTTTATTCTTCCAGCAATTTGAAAATAAATCTGTTATAGTAAATACTATAAAGAACTAGGGAATATTTTTAACTTCATTAGGCAGTACTTGCTGGGTGGCAGCCTATTTCATGAGTCCAAACATACAATATGGACATATGTGATTAAAATCTAACTGTAGTAGTCCCTGAAGTAAAAAGCATTTAACAGTGATGCTAATGGTGAGGTCGCCAGACTCCTCCTATCCCTTCAAATTCTTTTTTTCTGTTGTTTCTTTATATCACAAATACCTATGAAGTCCAATAGTTAAACCAGCTCTATGACTGCTGCTCAGAGATTTTATTCATTCTATTGTCATAATAGACAATTATTAATATCTTTTATTAATCATTTCTGCAAGCTTTTGTCTATGACTGAAATTAGTGCCACTTGGAACGGGAAATCCATTTAGGGAAGAACATTAAGTATTATGTAAGTCCTAGCCAAGAGTACTTTAATTTTTCCAAAGTTATTGGGATCTTATTTATTCCCCCCCTCCATAATTTATGATTTTTCTTTAAAAAAACCCAATGTGATCTGGCCATCTGGCCATGATAATCTTTCCCATCCTAGATCAGACCCCTCCTTCCCCAACAGGGAAGCCAGTTCTAAGTGTGATCACAGTTACACACTGGGCCCTTGATGATTTGGGTCAGCTAAGGCTATGGCCATTAAAAATATCTTAAACCAGTGCTTTTGTAGAAATGAGCATTTATTATGGGCCAATAAATTTACCATCAATTCAGGCAAGGCAGATATTCTGTAAAGAATTAGGGTCATTAAATGGATTTATTCTTGGATCTATCATTGCCATTGGTCACCAGGGCTCAGAAATCTGTTATTAGACCTGGCTGAAATACCAAATATAACCCTATTTGAACTGAGATAGCCTAACAGTTACTGTGTCCTCATTTAGAAAGCTGAAGTTATATACAAAGCTTTACTCTCTCTAGTTAGGACTCAGATTTAGCACAGTGATGATCCCTGTTGCCTATCCCTGAATTGTTCCAAATTATCTGAATTAAAGTGTAATGCCTAGAACTGAATACAGTATTTGAGGTGAAGTCTACATAATCCTGTTTCAAATAGAATTATTGCTTCCCTTGATCTGGAAGTCTGCTTCCATTGATGTAGCATAAAATAGTATTTGGCTTTTTTGCATCTACAATACTGATCATGTTCAGTTTATAACCAACTACTATTGTAAGATTTATTTTATAAGTGGTATTACCAGGACAGGTAACCCTACACCATACCTAAGCTTATGATTTCTATTTTCTATGTTTCATTTTCTTATTTCCAGTATATTTCTCTAAATAAGCAAGATAATTTTGAATTGTATTTCTGTCTGCTACAGAATTACCTATCCCATTCATTTATTTTTTGTGGAAAAAAATAGAATTGTAGGTTGAAATGCAATATTTGTATATATAGGAAAATGCAAATCATAGAATAAGGCATGCCACAGATATTGTTATAATTTTGTTTTCTGATAACAAATGCAAAAACAATTGTATTATACAGGCAGGTTACCAAATGCAAAGCTGCACCATGCTGTGTATTGTAAATTCCTCATTTTAAGTTCTTGACCTCCTGTTTTAAACAGAGTAGCTACCACTTCTTGAAAACAATAGCTTATTTTCATAAGTGTTTTTTCCACAAAAGTCTCCCACTTTGTTTTTTGTTAAGTTTATAAAATCAATAGTAGATAGTGCAAACTGATACATTGTGGTTAATTGATCATACAGATACAAGAATATACACACATCCCAGTGTCTGTCTGTCTCACTTCAGTCAAAAGGCTAGCTATTCAATCCTTTTTCCAATCCAAATCCTTTTATTATCACTGATATTTGATTCAGTAATCCTTCACCATGCCCACACATAACCTGAATTATTTTGTAGTTTCCCTTTCCAATATTTATTGTGAGAAGAATGGAAAAGGTAATATTCACAGTGCTGAAGAAGGAGAGAACCTAAGTACGCTCTAAAGACTATATGCCAATGAATCCTTACAGGACCTATATTTCATTAACGTAAAGCGTCTTCTGATAGTTGCATCCAGCAACAATTCTCAGAGAAAGGGCTATTATACTTATGTACAATACAGCAATACTGTAAAACCATACACCAAGAAGTTAAGATTGTACAAAGCCTGGCTACAAAATATCATTTTTATTTACTGCAGAGCTGTACCAGTTGTGCCAAGAGAGAGGGAGGAATAGGGGGAAGCAAATAGAGTTGTACATGTGGAAGGTTGAAATGTCAGTACCCCCTCTTTTTTTTTTACAAATGACTTTATACCCAACCTATTAGCCTGCCCTCACTTCTCAGCCTGATCTGAGTCATAGCACTGGTACTGCTGCAATTTTTTTGTGTTGTTTACTCTGAGGAGGTGTGTGGGGGAGTAAGAGGTAACAATACAGGGGAAAAACATTGTCAAGGATAGACATGCCTGTGATTCAGGCAAGTCCCTGATGCAGGAAGAAAATGGTCTTACGGAAAGCAGGAAAAATCTGTGTATGCGGGAGAGATGGGGAGGGGGCGAGAGAGAGAAGATATCGAAGAAGAGCATTCTTTTTAACTGGAAATGAAACGGCAGCTCTTTCATGCAATGCCTACAGAGAATGCTAATGTGGGAATATTCCAAGACCTGAAGGCATCAAAAAGAAAATGACCAAAGGGGACTTGGAGTTACAGAGGTGGGGAAAGAACTCGTAAATGTTGAAGACGAGAGGTGGAAAAGAAAGAAATACAGCTTGCAATTTCCTCCTAACGTACTCGACAGTAAGAAAAGCGAAGGAGATAAACCGTCCAACAGAGCCGGGGATCTATCGCCACTATTGCCCGAGAAACCAAAGTCGGACGGAGCACGTTGCGTTTTTACCTCCTCACCCCTTCCCCGGCTCACTCGAGGGCGCCAAGCTGTAGGTGGAGCTCGCAACTCCAGTGAATCCAGATCCAGGTTTTCCCAGCGCGCCCCTCTCTTCTTTCTCCCTCTCCTCCTCCCCCTCTTGCTCGGCTCTGTGGGGCTTCGGTCCGGGGGCTAAGAGCGGCGTGCATTGGGGAGAGGTGCTGCCTTCCTCCATTTCCATCCCTCCAGGCATCGCAGTCTTGGCCGTCGGCCCACAGCACTTCCGGGGTCTCACTTGTCCTTCGCTACTGTTCCTGCGCCCAGGACACCGGCGGGAGCGTCGCTTGGCCCGTCGCGTAGGGCTCCCTTAGACCCTCGCCCAGCGCTCTCTCTCTCTCTCCCGGGGGGAGGGGAAGGGGCGACGCCAGCCCAGACTCTGGTTGGAGAAGAGCGAGGAGGGCAGGGGCCGCTGGAGAGGAGCCCACCGGCGGCGAGGATGGCGGTGACCGGGGGCTCGCCGTGCCTGGACAGGTGGCGACGGCGGCGCTGCAGCGGCTCTTCTGAGCACTGAGTGGAGCGCAGCCGCAGCGGTGGGGGGCGCGCGCGCGCGCGCTAGGGCGCAAGGCTGGCCGTCGCGGCGAGCGAGGCGGAGGGAGCGAAGGAGTACAGCACGGCCCGCCGTGCGGGCGGCCTCTCCCTGGATTCTGGCTCGGGCGGGCGCGGCGGTGCGGGACTCGCTCCTCTGGACCCTGCGGAAAGGTAACCCAGATCGCCCCTCCTTTTTCTTTGAGCTTTTCTGTCGGTGCCGCCGCCGCCGGTCCCTCCCTCCCTCCCTGCTGCGTCTCTCCCGCGGGGACTGGCGGTGTTGTGTTCCGTCTTCTTGGGCGTGAAAGGTTCGAGTCTCCTTCTCGGCGAGAAGCGGTGCCGGGCATGTGCCAGGAGGCTCCCCGGAAAATGGCCCGTAGATGGGCGTTTGGATGCCATCCACGGCAGCAGCGCTGAGAGAGGAGGGGGAGCGAGACGAGGGACAGTGCTTTGTACTGGGCTGAGCAATGATGCCCCTCTTCCGCTGCAGCAATCCGATCCTAGCTGGCGGCAGGTAACGGCAGTCCCCTTTCTCGGGGAAGGGGTTGCGTGCATGAGCGGGAGGAGGTCAGCTACACAGCTCTGCGGCGGAGCTAATGTGCTAGGAAGCCAGGCGGTGATGCCATGAAAGGATGGCATCGCGCTTTCTTCCCTCCTCTCCTCTCCTCTCCCCTCCCCTCCTCTCCCCTCCCCTCCCCGCTCTGTTTGGGTCGCAGGTACGCTGAGAAGCTCCATCTTTTACAGGCGGGAGAGGCTGGAAGAGGGACTGGTATCTTTTGGCCCGGGTAGCCTTTAAAAGGGAAGGGGGTAAGGAAAGCTCGCCCGATAGACTCGAAGGGAAGGTGTGCTTCTCTCAGTTACTCAGTCGTTGGATAGTTCTAGTGCCTGTTCCCCTTGATGGGTCTTTTGGAGACCGAAAACGGTCGATTTGGAGAGGAAATTTTCCCTTCCCTTCCTTCAGTGACTGTTAATGGAGCCTGCTTTACAGCGCCCCAAGTCTTGGCCCTACCTGGCGTTGTTCTCATTAACGGGCGGGAATTCAATGTCGCCAATAGCAACGGTTCAGCTTCTTCTTTTCAAGCCGCCATACAAAATGCGGTGGCCCAGATGTTTAGATTTTCTTCTCCAGTTGCAAAGACCGGGGATTCTCTATTTTATTTATTAGAATACATATGTGAGAATGTTACAGTATTTTGCTTTATGTGCGGATCTTCTATGCAGAAGTTACTGTTTATAAACCTTGAGAAGAAAGGGATTGGTGGAAGACAGATGAAAGCCTCTAGCTGTAATTGTCCAGGCATCCTTTTCCTACACTTTAATGAATGAAATAATACATTTGTTGTTCCTACCTTTCCTCCAGGAATTTAAGGCATAGTGCATTTTTCCTCATAATAGCAACTCTATGAACCAGATTGGAGGGTGGGGGGGAGAGAGAGAGAGAGAGAGAGAGAGAGAGAGAGAGAGAGAGATGGAAAGAAAAAAGAAAGAAAGAAAGAAAGAAAGAAAGAGAAGTCAACCTAACTCTGGGCGGACTTAAACCTAGGGAAGAGTAACTCCTGTTTTTGCTCTCCATACTTCTGCTTTTTATGCCATTAATTATCCAGGAGAGATAACTATTTCCTAGTCTCTTCAGATAGATGTCAACACAAGTATTCTACTTCTATTAGGATAAAAAAATAATCTGTCAGGTGTGCCTATAAATTACACTATCTGCTTTCCCTATAAATGCTTTCTTCAAATTGAAATTAAAAAAGGAAAAGCATTTTTCAGGGCCAAGTTGGTGATTATAGAACAGAAGCAAACAATGCCTTTCAATTTCTCTTGTGTTTTTTAAAGGTAAATCAGCTGTTCTTACAATCTTGCATCTACTGTGTTACTATCACTGAGGTGATGCAACCTCTCTCTTGTGGCTTCAGCTGCTGCTGTTTTGTTGTTTGTCATGAGTGTTATTCCTTTTTTAGCTTAGCATACTCAAAGGAACTCTTATTTTGTTGCATCCTGTTAAAGTATAAAGTAAAAAGAAGATTGGTATTCACAACTGATCTACAGCTGTGCAGAGTGCCCTTTTTATGTATAGGCCTATCTACACAATTCAAACTGCATTTTTAAAAAATTGAAATTTAAGTATTTAATTTATGAGAATCTACAGGATTTCAGCAGATGTGATCAGAACAATATATTGTGAAACTATGAGTAATTTTTGTATTACTTCAAATACAGTTGCCTGCAATCTCCTCAGACATATTGATGTAAAGAAATCATTATTTTAATAGTTTATTTACATTGGGATGTTTGTAACTTTGAAGGGTTACAAAGTAGTATTTATCTTCCAAGATAATTTGGTGGTACATCCGGGCCTTCTGGAAGATGAGATTTGATCCATGTCCTTTGTTTTCTGACAGCCAGTATTTTAGTTTGCTTGTATATTCTATAGACCATGATGTCATCTGGAAAATGAACATCAACTTGTATTCTATTACAATAAAGAACTAAGATGGAGCAATTTTAGTGCCCCCTTTGTGTGTACAGCCTTTGTCCTTGGGTTTGATTGTACAACAAATTATTTGGATGTAGCCTGGAATTTAATTATGTATATTGCTTCTAACCTGGACCTGTAACAAATAAATTTGGGATTAAAGTTTGCATTGGCTAAGGGGTAAAAAAAACCCTGATAGTTACATCTCTATCTCTCTTTAGCCTGAAATGTATGTCTGAAAAACAACAGCAGAGTTGATTCCCCCTATTGGGAATTTGCAGTTATGATTGTTCAAGGGAGCCTTTTGGAGTGTAGAAAGGGAAAAATACATATGCTAACATACAATTGAGACTGCTCAGGATGTCCTTCATTCACTCATGTTTGTTACTTATTGACATATGATGGGATGAATCTATACAGGAAAATGGGAGCTTCTGACGAAGGATTTTTGTTTCTTAAATCTAGCTCAACCTAGCAGTAATAATTTCCTTAGAAATGAAATAGCTTGCTGGTCACTGGAGACCAGCATTTTACCATGTAATCGATTCCTTTCTGATGGGAGAGATTATCTTAGTCTTCCCCAAATTCTTACTGGTTTTTTACTTCAAATATCTGCCTTAATTGGACTGAAACTAAGATGTAAGTTGCCTAATCTTAGGAACTTTTTAGAATTCTTCTGAATTCCTTAATGACCTATTTATATCCATTGCATGATAATGTTTGAAAGACTTCTTTTAATTATGCATATTTGGTACAATTTCTGCATATAGTTAATTTTAGTTGACATCTATGGGGAAAAACAATAGGTGTTTTATTTTTGCCAACAATGTATTGCAGAGGTGACCAATTTTTGGCCCAGAATGGTCTGCACAGGCAATTTACAATGTACAAGTTTACAGTAATATAAGAATTGAAAACATATGTGCGCATGCATGTAAATTAAAAACAGAAGGAACATAGTCCTTTAAAGAAATCAAGTTATCATATTTTATATAGTTTAAAAGCCATGTGGAACAAAGTGCAGGTTAGTAGTCAACCTAAAACCAAATGAAGAAGGTAGCATTCTAATCACCTCAAAGATAAAGTCTTGTTTTATATTCCCACTCATCTAGTATGTTTTGGTGATGGGACAGCAAGAGGCTTTTCAGATATTCTGGCCCCAAATCACTTATAGGTAATAGCCAACAGGATGACTTATGCCCAGAAGCTAGTTGGCAGTGGAACTGTTTGGATTGTGGCCAACCTGACTTACAAAGATCTTTCGTCTCATGAAGTCACATTATTTTGCTTCTCTGAAGCATCATGGCAGAGCCAGTCTACTGGTAAGATTTGCATTGCTTTGAGATAAGAGCCTTTGGTCATCAAAACTAGAAGCCACTTTTGATGACCAAAGCAATGCTCCAAGATCACTTAATTCTACTGGTTAAAAGCAAAGTGCTGTAGTGTTTCACATTTCACAGGGTCTTTAAAGGGGAGGGGACTTCAATTGAAGTACTGTTTCAAAGTTCTGCACAGTTCTAGCAGCAGCCAGCATCATTGATACAAAACTAAAGTGGTTTATTTAATAATATACAGTAGATGCCAATCTGGCACAACATTTTGCACTAGTTCTAAATCCTGAACACTCCACAAATGGTTCCTCCCATATCAAGTGATCCCCCCACCCCCCATCATTCCCACCGTCATCATAGCTGAGCTGAGCTGCCAGGGAACTTCTATCCAGTGGCCCCTTATTCTTACCCAGCTAGAGCCTGGCTTGTCGTTGCCCCTCCTCTCTTCCCTGGATAAGAGGCAGCTGGGTTGACACTGACAAACGAGGGTCTATGAAGTCCTAAGCAATGGGCAAGCAAGACAAGCCATGATTTTAGTTTTGGATTTTTATTGTCAGCTTTCTTTGGTCAATTTTAGATCATGTTTCATTAAAACTTGAACAAGGAAGAGCCTTGGTGGCTGCAGCAGGCTAAAACTGCTGTTAAAATAGCACTTAGCTGCCAGCTGCCTGCAATTACTGCGAGTTCAATTCTCACCAGGCTCAAGGTT
>JANHZT010009912.1:15830-29337 GCA_032468215.1 Stegonotus admiraltiensis | reverse complement strand
TAGAATCATCTAAGAACAAACTTAAGCAGTACTCACTTTGAGTGTTGATTTCTTATCTAGGCACTTTGTTTTCTGAACTCTCAGCATGAGCCATGAAATGCAGTTTGTACCTGCATTTAAAGATATGCAATAATGCCAAAGGTTAGAAATAAATTGGGACTGGTGATAATAATTCACAAACTTTTTATACATTGCCAGTGATTAAAATGAAGAAAAATATAATAAGCTCTTATATAAGTGCATCCTATAGTCTTCCTCTAAGAAAAAACAATGTACTTTGGCTATGCTACTTTTTCTTTCAGTGGACTTGCAGTTCATGGAAATGATTTTTTAGAAATGTGTGCATACAGTAAGTAAACCTAATGTATAAACCAATATTAGTTTAGTTCTGCTTGATGGAGAATCATTTAATATAAAATTATTTCAGATACCCTACAATGCATCATGAAAGGTTTAGAAATATTGAAGGGCTATTTTTAATCTTGAACATTTCCTCATATAGTTTGGAAGACAAAAGATATGCATCATCTTCTTCCAATATTCAGTGGAAATTTTAAAAGTAGGAAATTGTGTTTAGCAATGCTGATAGTTTTTTGCCCATATACTATATACTAAATATTTGCGATCTGTAGTTGTTGAGGCCAAATCACATTTGGTGTCATTCAGCAATATTTGATTAAACCACTAGGGGACCTGTTGGGACATTAGCAGGCCTTAGGAAGGTTGGCACTGTTAATTTCTATTGCTGACAACCTAACTTCATTCTTTTGGACTATGCTTTTTACAGGAAGGTTTCTATAATAAAAGCTTCATTTATACCTGCAATTTTTGGGAGGCGGGTATCTTCCCCAAAGGAATTACTTAGTGAGATTTGGATTTCACTGTGCTCTTTGGTTCTCCTGTTCCTTTTTTAAAAATTTAATCCATTTTGAACTTGGATTAAAGTGTGTGGGGGAGGGTATACATTATAAACACCAAATTACATTGGGTTCTCATATTTCCATGTAATTTCTTTCTGTGCATTTTCTATAACACTTTTTCTTCCCTAAAGACTGTTCTGGCATTTCTATTGCATTTTGAGCACTGGAAGAAATCACAAATGTGATGAGGCCTTCTCATCACAAGATTTTTAAAAATTATCTAACCCAATTCTTACTTTGTTTTGTATTTTTCTATAAAGCTTTCCTACTCCAAAATAATACATAGATTTTTTTTTAAATCACTAAATATGCAGCTCAATTCATGACTACCTGGAAGTAAGTCCCAATGAGGTTAAGAGAAGAATGTTAGGAAACATTGGATTACATGCTGAAAAAATGAGAATACCATTTAAAGGCAATTTAAACATGGGTAAATGCCAGCTACAGTGACATAAATATAGGAATGGAAGGAAATATAAACGCTTGCCAAAAATAAAATACCCTGGACATTTGAAAGAGTGAGGGGTCCTTGGTGGTCTCTGAGCTTGCTTGTTTTCTTGCAGATATTTCATTAATCTAACTAGGTAACCTCATCAGTGCTAGTAAGGAATGCTGTTTTCTGTCAGTTTACATTAGAACTTCTTTGCATTTGAAAGCCTGTCCCTGTGGGTCTTAGAGATTCTTTGGTTGGGCTGTTTACTGATGGCTCTTGATTGGGGTATTGTTTACTTGATTGTTGGTCTGAAAGAGTTGCAGAGAGATGATTCTCAAACTGTAGTGCCACTATTAAGAAGGCCCTGTTTTAAATTGTGGGGCACACATCTCATCTTCTGTTTTGAAATCTCTCTGAAACAGGTACTGAAATAAGGAACAATTTATGTGGTAAAGTGATAAATACAATTTTCTCAGCCTCAATCCAGACTATACTGATGATAGAGACTGGTGTAGAATTAAAGGAGCTGTGCATTTTGCACGCTGGATGTTATGCAACGAAGACAGTTATATAAATGGAAAAGATGTCAGCTTTTCCCAGGACACAAGGAAGACTTTTCAAATATAGGCCATAAATATAAGAAACTCCACACACCCTTCAGCATCCATTTGGCCTTTTACAAGTTTCTTTTATTTCAGATCAACAAAATGTTGCAGTAAGGCTGGCAGTAAAACAGAAGATGCACACCAAGGCACAGATTTTATTTTTGTGAATCAGTCCTGCTATACAGGAAATACCCAGGTTAGACCACTGCAGAAGTTTTCCTTCATTAAAAATGACAATAGACACTTTCAGACATATTCAGATTTCTACAATAAATTTCATTCTTCAGTTTACAGACGTTTTTTAAAACTTACATCTGTCCCCTGTTTTATAGTTCTAAAATGAAAAAGCAGGGATGGAGAAAACCCACAAATCTTTAACTGTCATTTATCTTTATTACATTATTAGATTATAAATATTAGACATATATATTCTAGAATATGGATCTATGCATGATTATATAGTTATATACGCGTTCTTTTTATGCAACTTACAAAAATGATATGCAATTTGACTTTGCTAACATTGCATGTGTTGTGAAAGAATCCTGTTGCAAAGAAGTAATTATCTCTTGCACCCTAATAAAATCAGACCTAGTAGTATACAAATATCATTCATGTGCATTATCTTTTAAATCTATTCATTAGAAAATATAATATACATTTTATATATTTAATAAAGTAATTTTAACTTTTACCTCTATCATACACAAAATATACCATTGAATGGAAAGCTAACATATTCTTTACTGATGGAATTAGAAGTCTGAATCATCATCTATATCCTCTTCTTGTATTAGAGGTGAAATAATTATTTTAGATACTTTTTAGTAGACTTTGTATTGATTCAGAGGTAACAGATCAGCTTTCATTTATATGATGCACCTACAGTTACTATCACTGAATTCTTTGCTAAATTTCCAATAATTGTTTTATAACAATTATATAATTTCCAATAGTTGCTTTAAAACATAAAGTAGAGGGTTTCTGAAATGTATCCGTTTTATGTTAAATTATTTTAGTTTATTAATTGTTGTACAGAATGTGAAGAAGCATATAGATGTTATTCTACCAAATTATGAGACTATCTTGTCTTCCAATAAAATGCATTATCATATATATGTTATACTAGCAATTACATAAGTATGCTCAGTTGCAATATTTAGAATCAGTTTACGTGTTATGGAACAGATTTTATTAGATTAGAACTTCTTTGCATTTGAAAGTAACATTCTGGTTAATCTAGAAGCTAGCTATGCGGCAGTTGAAACATTGTCAGTGATGCAATTTGGCTGCCTTCATAGTTTGGAAAGAGGAAGAGATCTCTTTTTCTCCTTAATTAAAATATGAACAACTCTGACCACAAAATATTTTCTAAAATGTTTAAATTTATTTTTAAATCTTGGATACAAAATGATTAACAAAATAAATTGGTTTTGTCATTACAGCGTCTCTCTTTTAATGTTTATATCATTCTTCAGAAAGAAATATCTAAGGTTGGAGATTATTTATATTAATTTTATGATGAAGCCAAATTGTTCTCATTTTTCTCTAAACCTCCTTTCCTATATAATACAGACACTTCATGTTTATTTTTTTCTGTTAGTATATTTTTAATTTTTAGTTTACATATTATCCCCTTTTTGAGAAAATTTCTAAAATGTTTCTTTTGTCCTTTCCAAAAGATACTTCTCTCTAATGGAGATTCTGATCAGACATCCAGCAAATGGATTGTTCTGTGCTTTGCACAAGTGTTGCCACAAAGTGCTGATGACTAAAAGGGCATATGTTACATTGACATAACAACCATAGTGGCTAAGGATAGTTTCCCCCCCCCCCGTATGCTTAATCAACTTTTGGAAAGTTGATAATTTACCAAATAAACAAAATCTATAATATGAAGTGCAGAGGGAAGATCCAAACCTAAATATTAGAACTGAGAGAGATTGTCTCAGAATGCATCTAAAAATTATATGGTAGCTGAAAAATTTAGCTAAATTGAATACATGGCTCTTGTGAGACTTTTAAATAAGGGAACTAAGTCAATAGGGATTGAAGGAGAAACTGATTAAAGCCAACAACGTTTCTGTAGCCTATATTTTTCAACACAGATTTGGTAGTTGTACTTGAGACTGGCTATAATACTGAATAGAATTCTTCATTACCCAAAAACATATAACATTATACTTAAAAATTGCTATAATTTTTCCATAATATTCAATTAACAAGTTTAATTTATAAACAAGTTATTATACAGATATTTTCATCATTTTATTTTTTAAATTGTCTAGTAGCGCCCATTGTATAATCTAGCCAGTTTACTGCAGTGCAGTTTTTTAAAAAACCCAGCTACATGGTATTGCTCTCAGTTCATTTAGAAATTAATTGATTATAAAAGTATATTGCAATCATCCTTTAAAGTGGAATAAAGCTAAAATTATATTTTATTTAACTATTTGTTGACTTTCTTTTTGTTAACAGTGATAATGTGACACTTTATACAACTTGCTTTCTTGTGTGCCTCTTTTATCTCCTTTTAGGTTTTGATTTTATATGTAAAAACTCAAGATGAAAGCAGTTCCTTATCTTTAACATGCAAAGGCACACTCTATATTCCTGTCAGAATATAACAATAACATTATTGTTATATTTTGACAGAAATATTTCTGATGCATGGAAATATATTTGCTGCATAAATACAGTTATGGTTATGTAACATTATGAACTGTTCTTAATAAATATACAATCTAACTTTTTGAATACTGCTGTTTTCTATATCTTGCTTACTTGCAGAAAGCAAAATCTAAATGTTCCTACCACATTTTTGTGTTTATTATTTTTCCTATTTCTAGCATGCAAGTGGAAATAATATACCAAACATTTGAATTTCTGTAGTTGATGAAGTAACCCAGTATATTTAATGCTGCTTATATCCAAATAAATTTGAAAATCGTGGCCTATTATAAATCCTCTAATTTGGAGTGTGAAAAAATGGCCTTGTGATAGGTTGTTTGCTAAGTCTTACTTACACCCATAGATGGCAGTCTGATTTCACTATAGAAAACTTGGACTCTTAGTTCAAAGTGTACACAAGGTATGAGGGAAAATTATGCTGATTATCTGTAGGATGCATGTACCGTATATGCTTAGACTGAAGGAGAATGAACAGGTTCTGTGTTTATGAAATATACAAGAAGTTAAGTGACATCTTATAATTATCTTCAATAATGAATGAGGATAAAATGCTCCTTCATAAAACTTACTGTGGACCTCATTTTACTTTAAATGTTTAGTGAGAAAGACTGAAATGTGATTATGGAATTACAAGGTATATATTAAAAAGATAAATGACTGAAAATGAGGACTCCCAATTCTTATAGTGATACTACTAACTACTTGCTTGCATAACCTAAATTTTTCATCATTTTATGTGATATCCCCAAAAAATAAAACTATTGCAAAGCACTCTTGTGCAAATGTTTTCCTATCTTTTCCTGTAAATAGTCACTTACAGAAACTATGTTATTTTTCTTAATTCAGTTCTGTGGACATTATTTTTTGGTACTTCCATAGGAGAAAAAAGAGCTAAGGCAGTATGTTGAATTAGCCAATTTAAGAGTGCTTGGGAAAAAACACCTCTGGTGAGATTAGGACCTTTGTCTGTGCTTTTGTCTGTCTGTCTGTCTGTCTGTCTCTGTCTGTCTGTCTGGTCTGTCTGTCTACACTTGTGTGTGTGTGTGTGTGTGTGTGTGTGTAAATATAAATATAAAACACAAAAAAATACAAACATTAAAGGAAAAAGGGAAGGGGATGAAAGGATAAAGTTAAAGAGTGACTAAAAATACAAACATTAAAGCAGATACATATATAAAAGTGACCTCTGGCTTTCTTCAATACAGAGACAATAAAATACAACAAACTCATCTAAATTCAAATGAATAACATCAATATTTTAAAACCTTTCAAATACAAATAATCAAGGTTAATAATAAATAATATTCATACATTCTTAATTTAAATTTCATCTAATGCATATATAAACTATATATAAATATATGATTTCTCAACTGTATATAAATCATAACATACACTTAACAATTCATGATATTTCTTTAACTATAAATCAAAGCAAAAAAAAACAAACCAAATCAGATCTTATTCTCAATCCCAGAGTCAAAAATGCATTTTTCTCCTTTTCTTGTAGGAAATCTAACAATGGTTTTCCAAGCCTCAAGAAATTTAGCCAAGTTACTGTCTCTAATAAAAGGGATCACTGTGATCATCTCAGCCAGTTCCATTAATTTCAAGATCCATTCCTCCACTATGGGTATTTCATTCGTTCGTTTGTTCGTTTGTTTGTTCATTCAGTTTCTATAGCTGGCCATCTCGCTCAATGATTCTGGTTGGTTTACAATTCAAAAAATACAATTACAATTAAAATACTAAAAACATTTTAAAACAATAAAAAAGGTGTTCCTCTTTCCATCTTTGTACATATAATATCCTTGCAGCTGATGTCATGCATAAAAAGAAAGTCCTATGTTTCCCCTATTTGTCAGCCATCCCTAGCATTCCCACAAGTATTGAATCACAGAATTCTTTATTGGCCAGGTGTGATTGGACACACAAGGAATTTGTCTTGGTGCATATGCTCTCAGTGTACATAAAAGAAAAGATACATTCGTCAAGAATCATAAGGTACAACATTTAATAATAGTCATAGGGTACAAAGAAGCAATCAAATCATATTAGGAAACAGTCAGTATAAATTGTAAGGATACGAGCAACAAGGTTACAGTCATACAGATCTAGGGAACTGGCCAATCTTCACTTTTCCCAATGCTGGTAGTCCTTTGTTTAGCAACTGTTTCATTTAGTGATTGTTTGCAGTTATGACAGTGATAAAAAAGTAACTTTATGACCAAAGCTCGCATTTATGACCTTTGCAGGTCTATAAAGCAAAGGAAAGCTGAACTAAGATTGTAATAAGCACAATCACAGTTTCACTTAGCAATTGCTTCATTTAATCAGTGAGTTGCTTTCCCCAATTGTGGTCACTAAACTAAGAGTACCTGTAACAGAACATCCTTCTACTCACTTCTATGCGGTACCAGTAGCACTAGCACTAGCACTGAGACTTATATATCACTCCATAGTTCTTTACAGCACTCTCTGAGGGGTTTACAAATGTCAGCATATTGTTCCCAACAATCTGGGTCCTCATTTTACTGTCCTTGGAAGAATGGAAGGCTGAGTCAACCTTGAGCCCCGGCAGAATCAAACTCCAGGCTGTCAGCAGAATGCGGCGTTCTAACCACTGCACCATCACGGCTCCATGCATCATGATGTCAGACACATCATGCATGTTTTGGAGAGACTGGTATATTCAATAAACTGGTATATTATTTTTTCTTCCCCTCCACACATACGCCCTATGGAAGAAGAACAGCATAAATAAGATACGCATAATACAAGTCTCCTGCTTTACATACCCAGGACATGCAGGATTGAAGGAAGGTGCTTCAACATCATCATCTACTATGTTGATCAGCCTTATAATCCATATGACATGCAAACTATTATGTTAGTTTGATTAATATACTACATGCTTGGTACTACACTCAGTGTGTTAGGTATTACATAAAAAGTACAAATTCCATTGCCAATCAAGAATGCCAGTACAGGTAATCATTGACTTACGACCACAACTGAGCCCAACATTTCTGTTGCTAAGCAAGACAGTTGCAGTACAGGTAGTCAACCTTATGACGCCTACTGTTCTTGCTTGCTTCTTGCCCTTTCACTTGAGTTTTGCTCCATTTTACGACCTTTCTTGCCACACTTGTTAAGCAAATCATTGCAGTTGCTAAATTAGTAACATGGTTATTAACTGAATCTGCTTCTCCATTGTCCTTGCTTGTCGGAAGGTCAGATAAGGTGATCACAAGGCCCAGGGACACTGCAACCATCATAAATATGAGCCAGTTGCCAAGCATCTGAAATTTGATCAGATGACCATAGGGATGCTGCAACAGTCGTAAGTGTGAAAAACAGTCATAAGGCGCTGTTTTCAGTGCCGTTGTAACTTTGATCACTAAACAAACTGTTGTAAGTTGAGGACTGTATAGAAAGGGCAGAAGTGAGCAGAAAGGGCAGGAAGGAAGGAAGCAAAAATAGCATAGAAATGTTGAAAGAAAGTTAAAAAAAGATACAATATATACACTGTGTCTTCGTAAGATCTTTGCCCCCCCTCCAAAAAAATGGAAATAGGAAGCAGATGATTTGAAAGACAGTAATGAAGAAAAGGCTATTTTAGAATAAAGACATAATGGCAACCTGAGGACAGAGAAAGGGTGAAAAACGTAAGAGGAAGACGGAAATATCCGTGATTTGTATTTAAAGTAAGAGATTGCATCCACTTAAATGAAAAGAATAAGAATTTGAAGATGATTCATAAAGTTGCAAAGTGCCAATGAAAAGATTAATAAAAAGAGAGAAAAAAAATGATAGGAAAGATTAACACTAGCGGTTGTCATCTAACCTCATTGTCCTGGAAGCCTTTGCTTTTGGCTTTCCCTTGCCATCTAGTCTTACAGTGTGAAAAGGTGTACTTCTACTTGAATATTCCAAGAACATCAGTAGAACAAATATTACGGCCATGATACCAAAGCATTTCCATACATTTCATTAAAGATACCTAGAATCTGATGGTAGGTACTGAGCTTTCTTCTTTAGATATTGACATTGAAAATGAGATTTTATGAGGATTGGGTGAAGGTGTCTATTGCTTTATATGTTAGAACCCCAGCCAACAAAAGAGAATAATAATTTTGAGGAAAGTGTAAGAGACATGTATTTTTCTTAGTTTTCCTAGAGATTCTTTTTTAATGAAGTTTTCATACAGATTTCCTTTTTGCTATATAAATAAATACTAAAATTAGACACAAAAATGAAATCTGTTCATTTTCATATAATCAGTAATGTTAGAATTGTAGGATATTTTTTTGAAGGCCCAAAAGACATTAGTGAGAAAATAAAATCTTAGAATTATTTAACTGGCCAAAATATATCCCTTTGTGCTTTTACAAGCAATAGAAACAAAGTATTTAGAATTAAGATGCAGAGCCAAGTTGTTGTTTAAGTACAACTGAACCATGAATATATCTGACCTGGTAATAGGAGCTTTGCAGCTTTAAATATGAAAGTTGAATAGTTGATTATTATTTTATTCTTCACCAGCGTAATCCTAGAAATTTTTGTAACAAGCAGAATAATAAAATCATTTATATACTTCATTTATAAATGACCCATTCTTCAAAAAAAGTTAGATTCATTTGTAAGGCTATTAAACAACCTAAATTAAGAAATGAACACAACATAAAAATAGAAATCTTTCTCTTAATTATTTGTGGCAACCATGTTCTATTAAATGTATGTGAATGTTAATTTATACATTATATAATTTATAATCTTGGATATATTAAGATACAGTCAAGGGATCTATACTTGCAATTGTTTTAATTCATAAATGCAATACTAAATACATTTGAAGGAAATTATACATTGTATTCAGCTAAGTACAATTTATGTCTTAACATAAGCAGAATTGTTCTGTAAGGTAACAATAATGCATGTCACATAAAAATAGAAGGTTTAGTAACAGGAAATTAATAATATCCTAGTATGAACGCTTATTTATAAATTGTTGCAGAATTTTAAAATGTGTACATTTGTAGTTTTGATAGGCAATAGAAAGCTGCTTAAATTCTGAAGGACATAAGTTTTGGGTGCTTAACCATTTTATTTGCATCTTAAGCTGACACTGAATATCTTGAAGCTTTTAAATGTTCTTTATTGCTGATATTGATGCAATGTATGAATTCTAAGTATTTCTATGAAAAAGCAAAGGTAACAGTAGGTTTTCTACTAACATACCTATGGCTTTATGCTTCTTGATATAATTTCCCCGTCTTTGGAGAAAAAAATACATACTGTTATATAGTTGACGTGTTCTGCAGGATCGAGTTGCATGATACAAAGCATCTCAGTTGAAGGCATATTCCTGCCTAGCTAAAAGAGACCTCATTTCATGTTCACTGTTACATAACGAAATATAGACGATCATGAAATAGAACGAATAGGAATCTTGTTTAAATGTAGCCATTTGTTTTACTTTCCAAATTGAAACCATATTGTAGGGGGCTTTTTTGAAAAAATAACAAAACTGATTTAAATTTAAAATAGGTAAAACTGCTCCTGTCTTCCTTATACTGGAAAAGCTATAAAGGCTGGGGTTCTCTTAATTTACACCGAGTTGATCATTGCTCCTTTGGACCAGAAGTATTTGGGAAATATCAGACATAGCTCAGCAAATTGCCAGATTCACCGGGATATATGTCTTCTTATTTATCATCTTTTTGATCCACATGTCCTGCCCAGAATTAATTACTAAATTTGTAGCTGCTGTTCATTGGAACATTGGAAATTGAATCTGTGACATGTTGTAATTTTCCTTTTTTTTTCTTTTTGGTCATGTGGATTTTTAAAAAATCATGTTCTTCAGTTACTGATAAATGAGAGATTTCATTTTTGCAGTATATCCATACAGTCAATAAGTTTATAGCTGTGTTACAAAATACTAAATTCAGGTTTATGGTAAAAAATAACACAACTGTATCATATCCATATGCTTCCCAGTATTTACGCTCAAAAATTGGTGGTAGTTTAAACCCTTACATTGATTTGCTTTTATATTAGCGTCTTCCTATTATGTACAATAGTGCCATGCTTTGAAAAACCTTCTAAAATATTAGTTGTACCTAATCTTTATGCATGCTTTAGCTTTAATCAAAACTCATTTTTAAAAAACATTTTAAAGTACAGTTGTTCGTACCATTTAATGAATTCCTGTTTTTTTCAAAAACATTTAAAACTATGGTGTTTTAATATATTTGCTTCTGTATATATAAATCAAAATAAGAAACCTGGAAATTGTGATGATAAATTTTAGTGTAGATTGCTAGAGTTTAAAAAATGTGGATTAGAGTTGATAAGGAAACGTAATTATGGAGGATAAAATATCTAGTCGGGCTAAATAGCATTTAAGAGTGAAAGCATGTTTAAAGGATAACAGCTCTGTATTTTAACAATGAAAAATAATACATACTTTAAAAACATTTTTGTTATGTTATCAGTCTCTGCAATTGTGAAAATTTTATTTCACATAAGAAAAAAAGATCTTGCAACAATTTATAAATCTTATCTCTTTGAATTAAACAATTTTTTTTCTTGAAATTTGCCAAAGATGATTCATATCAATATAGAAAAACCATATTCTTTCCCACTGAAAAGGTGAATCAAGGACAAGACCGTAAATATTTGTGTAATATGGGCTGTCAGATTTTTTAGTTTAAAGGGCTTTCCTTATTTTAAAGGTTTGTTTCTTATTAAGAACATTTTAGCTCTATTAACATAATCCTAATATTCATTTGCGTTTCATAAAAATTCAGACATTTCTCTTTAGAGGTCTGTTGTGCTTTTGAAATGTTGATCTGACAATTTAATTAAAATAAAACTTACAACAATTGTATCCAGGATTGAACAAAAAAATAGCTACTGGCCTCCAGCTCCTATTGCAACTGTACACTTACGCCTCACTTTTCTAGTTTAATTTTCCTCCCTGTTTTCTAATAGTGATTACTGGCACACACACAAACACACAAAACAATAGCAATAACAATTAATGCTTACATTCTTTTATATTTGCTGCTAGACCTGGGAATTCACTCTCAGATGTGTTAGTTCATTATAAAAGTTCCCAGCCAAATATTGTTCTTACCGGTACTTCATTCTTTCTATGTAGACATAGTGAGGCTAAAATGCATTATTGTCATGATGGGCAAGCTTGAAAATCTAATATTTTTGGCTACAATCTCTACAATCCTACTTCAGCGGTGCCCATAATTTTAGATATGTGAGTCATAATTTTGATATCGAATGGATCTTAATTGTGTATCACAAACTATGTTTGACTCTTAGTTTCAAGCTAGGGGTAGTGTGTAGTAAGGTTGCTCTCCAGAATCATCTTTGTCATATTGAAATAGTGCAATATGAGTTTTGGGTTTCTTATCATCATTGCATCTTTTTTGTTTCACCAGAGTATTTTACTTTAAATTGTAGTTCTTTGGGAACCATAGCATTTTTCCTGAAATACAACAGTTATTGGGTGGCTAAATTGATATAATTTATTTTCTTCTACAGATTTTTTTTTAATTTGAGAATATTTTTGTGAGCTCAATTTGTTTCAGGAGTTTGTATTAAGTACAATTATATTCACTTGGTGCAATAAAGTAAATGGAGCTCCTATAAGGTAAAAAAAGTAGAAGGTTGAAACCCCAAACCTCACTTTTAATGTTTCTTCTAATGCTTCCTTTCCAGCTTGCCAAATAACATAGTGCGCATCATCCTTTTTTAAAATTTCAACAAGCTTCTACTTTTTTTAAAGTCAAGAATGGAATTGATAATAGAAAGTGAATAGTTTTAATCTGCGTATGCATATGCAGATAAAATTGTTCTAATAGACTGTGGATCTCACCTTAGAAGAAGAAATCTTCGTAAGAGTGAAGAGCAAATTGAAATAAAATTATTTTGATAGTTCTGTTACCCCAATTATCGAATGGCTTCAAGATTTCCAGGGTGCTTTGAGTAGTTACTGCAAAGTAAAGTGATAATGAGAATCCTGGATTCAATATTTATTTTGGGTTTAGTCTACAAAAAATGGTATGCATTAGTTTCTTGAAATTTATTTTAACATGGTAAAGCAAATATTACCGTACTGGGAATATAAGATTAAGACTGCAGTTTTGAATGCAATCTATTTGATTAAATTAGTTTATATAAAACATTGTTATTCTGAGATACACGAATAATTAGAATTTATAAAATTAACAAGAGAAGGAAAAACACATCATTTTAGAAGAGAGACATTTCCTGTTTCCTTTCTCATAGGTTTCTGCTGTGATCTATTTAGGCTGAATTTAATGATGTGTGTCTTCCATATCAGTCTGCTAGTCCTATGCAAATTTATATAGATTTAGTTCCCAAGTGAAATTAGTTTATAGGTTAAGTTTGTAAGAAGAATTTAAATAATATTTTTATGAACTGCATGAAAATGATACAAAATCTTATACTGCAAATAAGATCAACTTTTAAAAACATTTTATCAGCAAATATAAAAAAGTAGGTGGTTCAGAATTCCCAATTTTATAGTGCAAATATGTGCAATGCACAAAATAACATAACTGTCCTGTAGATTTTTGTTTTTACTATAGGGTTGCTCTCTTTGCAGTACTGAATTAAACTGTGTGTTGCATTGAGGCTGTAATCTTATACCAATTTACTTAGAAGAAAGAGTCCCTGAATTCAATGGAAGTTACTTTTGAGTAAATGTACTATATATGGAAATACACTTATAGTATAAAACATAAATAAAATTTGTAGCACTTTTGAATCTATAAAATTAATTAATATATTAAATTGCATTTATTCAGTTT
>JANHZT010009910.1:10673-26053 GCA_032468215.1 Stegonotus admiraltiensis | reverse complement strand
AGCCTCCGGGTGCTCTTCAAGGGGAGCCCCATGTAGAGAGCATTACAATAATCCAGGCGGGAAGTGACAAGGGCATGGGTGACCGTGCGTAAGGAGTCCCAAGGGACGTAACTGGCGTATCAGGTGAACCTGACAAAAAGCTCCCCTGGCCACAGCCATCAGATGCCCTTCCAAGGACAGCCGTGTATCCAGGAGGACGCCCAGATTGCGAGCCGTCTCCGTGGGGGCTAATGACTCGCCCCCAATAGTCAGCGATGGCACCAGCTGATTATATTGGGATGCCGGAAACCACAGCCACTCAGTCTTGGACAGATTTAGTCTGAGTCTGTTCCTCCCCATCCAGACCCACTGGTCAGTACAACTACTATTGTTGTAGATGGTATTTTTTAAATCCTAGTTAAATGATATAGTACAGTAAATGTTTGAGGGCATTTGATTATACAAGTTCATAGAAAAGTTTTGAAAGATGTTTTTGGATCAGTATCTTGTGAAAAGCAGAATAGAGTTAATTCCTAAAATTAGTGATCATTTTTAAGAAGTCAGATTTTTTTTTCAAAAAAAGCACTATAGATGCTTAAGTCCATTCTACTTTGTGTGCCTGAGCACTTATTGTTCATCTGACTTAAACTTGTGAGTCCTTTATACGCTGGTAGTATTTCCAGAATTGTTTTGTGGCTTTGTGGTGTGAAACACTTTATTTTATGGAGTCTGAGTACAGTCCAACAAATGTAAACTTCAAGTAAGCACTGATCCAAGCCAGCTGCCCTTGAGATTGAATCCTGGTGGTTAGAATGGCTTAAAACATGCCAGTATAGTAACTTTACCCTGTATCAGGTATTAATTGATGGCTTAAAGACTAGTAAATTGTGAATGTCAGATTCTTTTTGATGAAAATAATCTATTTTACTTTCTTCAAACTAGTGAACGATTTGAATATTTAAAGCTTAGTTTAGTTTTAATTATTTAGTCTTCATACATCAGGCTACCATAATTGTTAGTTTCTCTGAATAATTTTATATTTTAGAAAATCTCCTTTCCTTTTCCCTTTTCATTTTCTCTCAATTATACAAACATTGGTTACATTACATGTACAATGAGCCAGCATTACATTGCCCATTTGCTCTAATTTACTATTGCCGTCAGTGGAAATGATTAAACAGTCCTCTTGACATGCTGAAATCTGTATGTGTTGTTATTTATTGAGTCTTGGTTTATTTGGCAACAGAATCTATGATGGGATTCTCAATACTTTTGGGCTGCTGAACATTTTTGAAGGTTGAGAACATACTTTGGGCTCTAATAAATGGCATGCTAGGATGTTCTCATTCAAAAAATGGCTAGGCTGGGACAAGTGAGTCTTCCAAGGGCAGATTTGGCTACATGCTGTGCTGTGGCTCAGGAGCCTCTTGCAGCTCCAGAGCTTCAGAGTAACTAGCAGTTCTGGGGCTGCTTGTCCTACAAGGGAGGTTGTAGGGTGGCCAAAAGGGCAGAGGTGGGGAGGGAATAGGCAGCTGGGGGAAGTTGAAGGGGAGGCAGTTCTTTGCCTTGGAAAAAGCAATGCTTGGGGCTGGGAGGGACCAAACTCAGAAAGGCTTGGCTTAGGGTGGGTCCTTGGCTAACAACCAGTGGAATTTGATTAATGACAGTAATGGATAGTGCTGGGATTACCATCATTAAGCAATGCAGTCATATGATATTTTGCCTTGCTTAGTGATGAAAATTGCATCCCCAATTACTGTTGTAACTTGAGGACTACCTGTAATAATATATTGCCTATACATTTCGGTATAGGAAACGAATAGTAATCTGAGCACTGGCCATTTTCTCTTTATGTGTCATCAAGTGAAGTTAACAATGGATTTCAATTTTATTGCAGTCTTAAAATTGGTTTTTCTCTGTATCCTTTCATTTCATATCTAAAAAGAAATAGTTGAATTTTATTTTGAGCAAGGGAGAAGAACGTTTCTATGGGAATTACATTTTCCTTTTTCTGCAGAAGAAGGAAAGAATAGAACAAAACAATTGTAGTTTGCAAATTTGTATTCATGAACAGGGTTTCAAATTACGTATACCCATGTCAATTTTATATGCCAATTATTTGTCGAACTGAAAGTGCTTTATCTAAGGAAGTAAATCATGCATGACTTTGGATATCATGGCATTCCCAATGAGGCCCAGGTGCTTTTGCAGATAAAATTTGAGAGTGCACAGAACAGAAAACTAGGAATACTCCAAGATTCTCTTGCTTTTCTTTTAATTGGGAGCTGTGGGCTTTATTATAAGGGTACAATCTATGCTGAAAAAACTGATGAGTTGTGAGAAGATTTTTCCTTAGTTGCAAAATGTTTCAGCCCAGTTCTGAGATTGATTAATCACTGTCATTCATTTTTAAAAAAAATAGTATTTACATTATTTTAAAGTATGCAAAGGTGTGGCATAGAGCATTTTGAGTCATTATTCTGAGTGCAGAATTATATATAAATTGATGAAATGAGAAAGAGAAAATAGTATCGTCCTTTTTAATAGATAGCTTATTTTACAGGTACCGGAATGACAACAGATGTACTGTATAATTCAGTTTTTCACCTGCCAGAGATACATCTGTTTTGATAACCTTTTGTCATTTTTTTACCTTTGGCTATTCACCTTTCTTCATCATCATGTAAAAGATCTAGCTATGTGATTGCTAAGAGTCAACAATGATCTGCTAGCATGTACTCAATAAATTTACCTTTGCTATTGTAATTGATTTTCTTTTAATTTCTACTGAATGGCACATATTACTCACTAATAATTGTGTAGGAAATCAGAATCTAATTATGACTGGTAAAGAGAAAGTTTTGAGAACTAAGCACATTAAAATAGTTAATAGGGTCTCAATAAATTAAAAAAAACCGGTGTATTTCAGCATTTGGAAAATTAATTTGGCATCAACCAGTGGTTCCATTATTCTGCTAAGCTTTGTTGAGAAGTTTTGGGGGGAAATAAAGGAAATACATACCTATACAATAGAGTTTTCTTGTGATTTCAAACACATTTTTAGTCATTAGCATTTTTGAAGTTAGTATTTTCCACTAAATAACAATGCTTTTCAGTACTGAAGATACATAAAAAAAGATTGTCTGCCAGATATTTAGACTGGATTTTACATTTTTGCAAAATCTACCTATCGAGTCCTTACTAGGGATAGGCAGGTGTTTGATGGTGTTAAAAGTATTGCAACAGGCCTGTCAAACTGGTGGCCCACGGGCCAGATGTGTCACATGCAGGCCATGCCCACCCCAGCTCTGCAAAGGCAAAATATGTCATGTGATATGATCATGACACCCATGCTGTAGACAATAACAATAAAGTGTAATGGAAGAATTGATAAAGGATAGGCAGATGATCTCAAATTAAATTCTTGTCTTCATTATTATATCTGAAACTATCTAGAGCAGTGATGGCGAACCTTTTCGGCACTGCATGTGCGTGCCGGAAACCGGAAGAGCAGCTGGTGACAGTGCAGGTGCCCGCAGAGAGGGCTCTGCGTGCCACCTCTGGCACGCATGCCATATGTTTGCCATCACGAATCTAGAATCATCATAAGTGCATTACAGAGAATATTTAGCTCTCCGAGCTTGGTTGTTTTCTTGTAGACATTTCATTATCCAAACTAGGTAATATCACAAGAGCACTGATGGTATTACCTACTTTGGGTAATAAAATCTCTGGAAGAAATCAATCAAGCTCAGAGAGCATGAAGGACCCCTCATTAGCATCCTTTGAAAGATGCCAACAACAGTTTGAATAAGATGACCATTCTTGTTTTCCGAAACCTGTCCACAGGAGCAGTTGATGGGTTTCCCATAGGCACAGGATCTGCCAATGTTGAAGAAGATAAGATTTTGGTCTGATCTGCAATAACACTTCTGATGTTGCAAACAAATGGCAGTAGATGTTTATCTGGGATTCTCCCCTCAAAAAAAAAATTAGGAATATGTAATAGTGAAAATTTCTGAACAGTGATTTCTTTTGCATTGCTATATTTCCTTATTCAAAGTTATGTAATACATATAGATTGTCTTTGAGGCCATAATAATGAATATACCTTCATGGAAATAATTTTTTTATAAAAAATACATTTTATTTACTTTTAAATAAATATACATATGATTATGGTATGTCTCTCTCTCTCTTTGTCTCTGTCTTTTCTTTTTAGAAGCTCAAAAGCTCTTGTAGACTAACTTTATATGTTGTTTGTGAATTCTAAGAACTGTTGTTAAATAATAAACACTGACATAACTACTATAGAATTTTAAGTTTAAAATAGAAAAGTAAGGAGGAAAATCTTTGTAAAAGCTGGTATTTTCAGTATGAAAGTGGATACATCTAAATAAAAGAGTTACTTTAATTGCAGCCATATGTACTTTTAAGTATAAGAAACTATAATTTGATGAATTACAGCATTGAAAGCCAGAACATGCTATTATTATACTGATTTTTGTGTACAAAAAGTGTTTATAATGATAAAAATACTATTTAATATTAGAATCCTGCTGAGGATGTAATTGTTCCTTTTGTTTTACCTAAGTGCAATTAAAGGATCCTGATAGCCAGTTGATAGGACATGAATCACATTAAGCAATCTACTTCAAGAATATATTTTAAAAATTGTAATTTCTTCAAAATCCATACAGTTTTTTTTAATCCTGCTTTTCTATATTGCTAAGAGTACTAACATGCAGTGCAACGATTTTTGTTGTCTTAGAATTTAGATATTTTCTGGAGAAAAAACCATTGTGACTATGTTTCCCATAACCTGCATCTAGAGACACTTCCTTTCTTTTATAGTATGCTGCTCAAATATTTAAATACTGTAAAGCACATGCAAGATGTGCTTTACAGTATTTAAAATGTTCATGCAAATTAATAGAAAAGAGTAGATAATTTATCATTTTTCTTTTTAACACTTATGGCTAGTCTATAAATAATATTGGTAAATAGGACAAGTTAAAAAAAAACAGACCTGAATTATAGTGGAAGTGCAACCATAATAGTAATATTGGTCTGTAATCCTCATCTGTATGCTTAAGAGATCCATTTTTGAAGCAATAAAGGGAAAAGTTTTGACAGAACCTTAACCACTGTAATTTAGGCAAATACAGTACTTGTACTCACATGAAATACTAAAGAGAAAGGATATTATTATAGAAGCCTCATTTTCTTTCTTTGGAATGCTTGAAAGGAGAAGGGATCTCATATTTGCTTTTTCCATACCCCAAAGGTGCTTTTTTTTCACCTGGATGATTGAGAATCTCCATAGACATTTGCTTTTGCCGTATAACAAATCAGGTGAAATAAGGTATAATCCCTGAGTTGATCATACCTCCTGGTAACTTCCCAGCTAATATTGATGCTTTTTCTTTTTTTCTTTTTGCAGTACAAAAGTAGTTTTTCACTGTGTTCTTACAAAGCTTTTTTTTTAATCTTTCTAGTTTAGCCTATAGTTATATTAAGAATTTCTTGGTGATCTTTCACGCAAATGTGAACCAGATCTGCCTTTGCTTAGCTTACGTTTGATTAGAGTTAGGATCCCTGACCACATCAAGACTTCTACTGATTTTCAGATTCTGAAGATAGGAGCCAGTGGGAAGAGGCAATGCAATTTACAACCTCACTTACTGCTCTGCAGAGGGTAAATGACAAAGAAGTCTTAATGCAAAGTTGAAGTGGAACGTGTAACTTTGCCTTTCAAAACAAATACTTAGGGATGTGGCTCCTGAGTTACAAGTTTACTTAAAAGGTAATGATTGAATAGAAGAAACACTGAGCACAGTTTTTTACTTTGTTTTCACCTTATTAAAGCAAACTGATTTGTTTCTTGCTTTCAAATGATTTTTAAAAAATGACCATCTGTTTTATATCAGAGTTGTGTAACTTTTGCAATCAGAATATTCTTTTGACTTTTGAGTGACTTGCCAGGTAACACAGTCCAAATAGCTCTCCAATTTTGCAGGAAATATTGTAAGTTCAGGTTGTGTTCTCCCTTTAAAAAAAGTTTTAAAATACAAAATATTTATCGTCCCAGGCCAATTAAAAATGCAAAATGTAAAATAGAGAAAAAAACCCCATATCTAATAGAATAAATAATGACAACAGGATATCACTAGGCTTTGCACCATAATTGTTGCTACAAACTTATGTATTGTAGATGGAAAATTGTAAATTGTCCATAGCTGCCAGTAATTTCTTGATCAGAGAGAAAACAAAATTTCTGATGATAGTTTATGAATGCCAGGAATAGAACGACTAGAATAACAACAATACATGGATTACTGACTCAATCTCTCTATATAGGAGTTGTGAATCATCCCTGGAGAACCTGCAGTTATGCTATAATAGAGTAAATTATTTTGGCTCTGTTGTTTTCTTTAAGTTCTGAATCCCAAATCCTTGGTTTAAGATCAATTAAATCTTTATCTAGACTAAGTAAGACTCCACAATATGTTAGATTGGAATCAATTTGCCACCTCAAGGTTAAGGAAAATCTATGTAGCAAGGTGAGATCAACCAGAGATTCACCCCAAAGGATTTGTTTCAGCCAAAATCTGAGATGGTGAATCAGTTTCAGGTGGGCCCTGAAAGAAATACAAGAGAGCTCTAGCCCTGGGGTGTCAAACTTGCATCGTCATGGTGTCGTCATATTATGTATCAGGACTTTGCCCCTGTTCGTTAAACTGGCCGTGGGCAGCGCATGACTCATTCGGCCCACAGGCCACGAGTTTGACAGCCCTGCTGTAGCCCAACAAGGACATTTGAAGTTAAGCATATGGCAAAAGTAAGGCTTTCAGAAACATAGATCGAACAGCTTCTAAAGTAGGGGCAATCTTATAACACAAAGTTATGCACCATATCACAGCAAGCCCAGAACATATTTTATACAGTTCTATTGCTACAAGTATGCAATAATTGCCTTAATGGCATACTTTAAGATTACATTAAGAACATTTTGAGCTCTTCAGAGAGAGCTCACTCAATTAGCTATTCCAGGAGGTAGAAGGATTAGAAGTGTGTGCCTTGATACTTGACGTCCTTATCCTGATCAATTGGTCTTTTGTTAGTTTTCTATTTAACAGGGGACCTAAAGCACTTTCTAGAGAAAATTAGAACCTTGATTTTTAAATGAATGATTCAAGAAATTTCATAGAACAGAAGGATGCTAGTTGCCTCTAATCTGCATTGTTGTATTTTGCTGTAACAGAATTATCAACTTCAGAAGGCAATGATCAATGAATATTGTGGCTAATTCCCTCTCATGAAGAACTGAATCAAAGTGCATTCTTAAATCAACAGAAGTTGCATTGGTAGGGCCAGAATATTTTTCAGCTGACTAGTACAACATTGCTCATAGTGGTAACAAAAATATTTCATATTATTCTGACTACTATATTACATTATCTGCAAGAGTAGGTTTCATAATAGGACTATTTTATTGGTAGAATGAAAGGGGCTTAGGGATTGTATAACTTTAAAACAGAAAGGGAAATATATTTAAACAGGGACAATTAGGAAATAAAAAGCTAATCATAATTAATGGTAACTGTATCTTGGTCAGGCTCCTATAGGCAATTTACATAAATTTTCATTAAGGCAGGTAATACATTTTCTTCAAGACCCACTAGACAATCTTGAGATAGCCGAACTTGAAAAATGCTATCGTGAACTATTAGTTGTCAGGTAATAACCTAAAATATAGTTTGGGGAGAAAAATATGCACGAGACATTAGTTTCCTTCAAAGAAGAATACTGTGTAGACAAATGCCTCTACGTGATAGAGGTTAATTGTTTTAGTGTTGATTCTGAGCTCATGGGTAAGTCTGAGGCATATAACAGGGGTACATACACATGTCTTGGGGGATTGTAAAGATATTTTGGTTAATAACAGCAGATTTGAATTCTTGGTATAAAAACACATCTTTTTAAAACCCCTCTCTGAAAAAAATGGCAAAGGTTAATTTTCACCCCATTAAATGACATCCTCCCTTTAAATAACACTTTGTACTAGTCTATTGCTGTGTGCCACCTTGCCAAGATGTGATTTATTAAGCATCACTGCTAAATATAAACTTGAAAGAAACTATAGTAATTGGATCTTATTAGGAACCTTGTTTTTGTGGCATTGTAATGGTTTATTAATTTGTATCAATCCATGGCATAATTATAGTTTGGGGCAAATATAAATTAACACTGGTTCCGGCCATGGTCATATGAGAACAAGCAGTGGTTTCAAAATTGTGGATAATTAATTTCATGCAGATAGATGCAGTGACAGCTTCTGTTATGGGTCTAAAAGATATATTGGTAACTTTCTTATTTCAAGAGTCTCCTTTCAGATTCAAATCTTGGTGAGGTGGAAACCAAGCAATCTCAGGTCAGACCAAAATATTGTGTAAAGGTGGAAAAGATTTTTCCAAACCTATATATAGTTCTGGGAAGAAATGACTCTAAATTGACTCTCTTTAGAGTCAATTGGCTCTAAAGGAGGACAAGGCCTAAAATTTAAACTCCTGAGACTGATAAATATAGAATTTATCTTCTTTTTGATTTTTTTTATTTTATTTATATGCATGCAAAAACAAAAAAAAATATAATCTCAATTTATAAAGCTTGTTGCCCACAAAAAGTTTTTTTCCTAGTTAATGTTGTAAGATTAAGTCAGGGATGGGGATTTCCTGGCACTTCACCAGAATTTTTCTCTACCCTTGTTTACACCAGTTCAGGCCAAGACTCTCAGAATTACTAGATTTCAGTGCATAGCACCTGGAGCAGGGTCTCAACCCCATTATCCAATACTGTCCAGCTTTAACAAGCAGGATTGGAATAGAATCAGCCTTTTCAGGCCAGTCTTATTCTGGTATGTGCTTACACTGGGTCCATGCTTGCTGTTGCTCAGTACATTTTAATAATTTAGATTTTATTTTGCTTTTCTTCCTCTGCTTCATCCCCTTACTCTATGTGCTTGCATATTTCATAGATTTAATAACAAATCAGATTACACTGGTATGGGAAATAACCAGCCCCTGATTGAACCAGACTGGTAAGAGTCTTATGTGTCAATCCTGTTCAGCCTATTCTCAACATGTTGTTTCTCCAAGGTTGTTTTCTTCAGTTCCCTCAAATAAATAGTATACATATTTCCATTTCTCCAAGGAGCCTGAAATGCAATTTCCTTCATAGAAACAAACTCGCGACATACCCATTCTGAGAGGCAATAGTTCAAAATTATCTAGTGAGTTTCCATGGTGAAAGTGGACTTGAAGCTAAATCCTAGTACCAACTATAGCCACTATTCTGCTTGGGCTCTCAATAGATAGTAAAGGGAAAAGTACTGACACGGGCTTCTTAAAGAGAATGCTCTTGGGTCAACATTTACATGTTGTGAGATAGTGATGATTTTGGAATAGAGGGAAAATGATTAGAAAATATTTCTGGACAGGTTGTTAATATGAACAATAAAGTAACTAGTATGGGCAGTTATTGGTGTTCCTAGAAGGATACATGTTACACCTCTACTCTATGAGCTGCATTGGTTCCCAGTTTGCTTCTGGATGCAATTCAAGGTGCTGGGTCTAGCGTTTAAAGCCCTACATGGTATGGCAGCAAGTAATATGAGGAACCACCTCTCTGATTACTTCAGCCCATCCTATGAGGTCAAGCAGGCGAGGCATATTGTGGATGCCATCCACCAAGGAGTTCTACTTAACAGGAACCTGGGGACAAGCCTTTTCTGCTCTGGTGCCCACCATCTAGAACATCATCTCTTCTAGGGTCAAATTAGCTCCAACCTTTATGGCCTTTCAGAAAGCCCCCCCCTTTCCCCCCAAAAAAAATCAGGCATCGGCTCTCTCACAGCAGAGAGCCTATGCATTGGTTGCACCATGTATAAGATCTTTAATCCTTTCACAGTTTTGGTTTTACTTATGGTGATTATGTAATTGTTTTAATTGATTTTTACATTCAGTTTTAATGCTTGGTTATGTTATATGCCACCTAGAGTCACTTTGTTTGAGATGAACAGCCATGTAAATTTGATTAATTAATTAATTATTAATTATAAATAAATAAATAAATAAATAAATTGAAGCTATATGATCTGAAAAGCCTAGCAATTCTGTCAAATGAGACTGTACAAAAAGAGGACAACTTTATAAATGGCATGAACAGATGGATGGATATTGTGGTGGAGTTAGAGATGGCCATACCATCTTTTGGTGATGGACATTTTGTATGAAGCCTATAACAGATTGTCCCTCAGAATATGGGATTTATGAGGGAAAGTAACCTACCCCTGTAGTAAGTAGTGATTTAATATGAATAGGAGCAAATCTTCAATTTGCATACTGAGAAGTAAAATGAATAATTTTTATTTTTGATTTATATTTAACCAAATGTTAATATGTATAAAGGCCAATTTGAAATCCCCAATCTTTTTAAATTTGACCATATTAACTATTTGCCTTATTGAGACAAAGAGCAAGCTATATAAAAGATGAAAAGTATTAAATTGTCATCCTATCCAGGCATGAGAGAAACATTAAAGGATAAGAATTTAATCTCACTGCAATTCATACAGATCAGACTTAAAATGAAATGTAAATATGACAAATGAATCTCTTTTAAAAGGGGAGGACCTCTGCACTTCATATGCAACTGGTATCTCTTTTTTCAAGTGTATGTGATAAAACATTCTGTATATTAAAACTACCTTACTAGTGCAATAAAAAAGCCCCCTTTATGATTCTGTCCAGATAGAAGTAATTCAGACAATTTTAGCTTTGGATATAGTTCTTTTCTTTTCAGTGCCAGGAACTGAGTGCTGAGAATTGCTTCAAAGGTTCTGTAATCCCATGCTGTTCTATTTTCAGTTGCCTCTTTTAATGTCATATGGAAACCATACTATCCCATAATTATAGGCTAAATGGAACTGCCCTGCCCCTCTTTTTCTGTGAAGATTTTTTTTAATGACTTCTGTCACAGAAACTATCCCGACTTTATTGCTTCACTGAGTATGTCTGTTTTTCTTTCTTTATTCAAATGTTCTTGTTAAACATTCCATGTTGCTGCTTGATACAAAAGTTGGTGTTTAGAGCTTTCTCTTTCAGTTATAGTTTGTAAATATGAAGAGTAGAGTAAATGTTAGGTTATGAAGTATTGGGTAGGATGAATTATATTTTATCTTGGTTCAGTGGTTGATGAAAAGCATATTGGGCATGAGATGGCCTTCCATGTAATAATTTTTAATCTATATGAGTACCACTCATGTACTTCACTCAAATAAAAGGAATGTTTCCATTACCAATATATTTTAGTGTGCACAGTAATAAATAACCTGGTCAACCAATGTTTATAGTACTTATATACCATTTATATTTTATATAAATATCTAAAATATCTATAATTGCATGAATATATTCTTAAATACTTTAGTAATCACTAGTTGACACTGAATTATTTCTTCTTTCTTCTTCCATTTATGAAAAGTATACAGTATGTTACACCTTATAGAAAGGAATTAAAGACCTTACATTGTTAAGTCACATTAGATACATATAGTTTCTTAACTAGAATGTTTGTATGTTTTGCTTATCTACTTTAATGCTACAGCTACCATGGAAATTCATGATGTGAATTAATCACTTATACATATAGATTTTACTGCCAAATTGGTGTTAATATAGCATGAATAAATTCAGTATAATTGTTTTTTGTGGAGAGCGTGAAAGTGTAGGTCAGCACTGTGGTCAAATTTGTATGCTACAATAGAATCTGTAAGAACTGAATTCACTGTTGTTGGAGCTCATTGTGTAGAGAAGAAATCTGAGACAGCAATCCATTGAAAAAAGTAATTGGTTTGCCTGCTTTTCAATTTAAGTACTCACATTTAAGTCAATATTATCTTTGGTAGGAAAAAATGTAAGCTTCTTAAAGCTGCTTTAATATTTGATATGTGTACTTTTTCCTCCAGTTTCAGTAGCAATATAGAGTCAACACTGGAATGCATGTGTCAAGCAGAAGCTTCCAGGAAGATGTCCTTTCTTTGCTTCCTCTTGTCTAAATCAGCCCTGTTAATTTCACAAGTTTTTGCTTCTTGTCATCTCTCTTTGCAACTTTAAGATGAGAATCTACAACTAAGTGTTGAGAGAACCAGTCAGTATCTTAATCTTGCATGCTTTTTTATGATATTTGGATGGTTTTACAACTTGAAACAAAGACAGTAACTGCTACTGTGTGTGGAATATATGGGTTTTTAATATTGCACTAGGGAATAGAGGTAAGTAGTTTACCAGTAGCTTTGAGTTTTACTAGAATTGTAATAGGGCTTCACATTTCATCCACATGATCCTTAGAAAAGCTAAACCTATTGGAAAATAGTTTTTCATTCCTGCTTAGCTTCCAAGTTAATACCAAAGAGAAGGTGCTAACTTCTAACTCTGTCTACCATTATGCTGATAGAACTTTTTAGTAGGTAAAATTTTGAAAATAGAATTTTATTATTTTAAAATTACTGATTTAATGAGATGGTTTGAGAAAGATATTAATACTGTTATTAATATTGGGAAAGAACAACAATTGGCACTGAAACTGTCTCAAATGAAAACAAATTTTCCATAGTGTTTACATTATTGTTGTTGGAAAATGGTCCATGGGCAGCTAGTTAGGTGATCTGTTTCAATATACCTTCTCCTTAGATAATTTATTGTTCTCCATATTACTTGGAAGCAAGCCACTCTGAGATCAACACAGTTATTTCTATCTAGACACGTTCATGCAGGAATGAGGATTTGACTTCAGCCTAAGGAGGTTTTTACTGTTAAATATAAGATTGAAACTTTTCATACCTAATTTACACTCAATTATTTGGGATTTAAGATTCACTTTGTGTATATAATTTTTCAGTATTCTTTCTGCCTTGCTGTTTACATGGGAAATAAAAGCATAAAGCCTGTATCGTATTTACTGGAATGCATAGATATTTATTTTAAACATATTTATATTAATAGCTGTTAATAAATGTAAAGCTAGTGAATGCAGAATCAATAAACTCAAAATGCATATACTAGCTAAGAATTTATCAGAATGGACAACAGTTACTTCCAGATTGAAGAGGCAAGGTGTGTGTGTGTGTGTGTGTAGAACCAGAACACATACACTGTGTAGGACCTTCTGTACTATAGCACCTTGTGGCAGTATATATATAAAAAGAAGAGGTGATAAATTTGTTGAGTAAGGCTGTACCTGGTAATAAAATGTTTCAATCCGAAATAGTGCTTATTTATTACAAATTTTTATTACAGATTGTCTTCTTGTAGTGACCAATTATTCAGTGACTGTCTGAAGTTACAACAGTGCTGAATGTGCCCAGTCCTTGTGGCCATTGCAACATCTCTATGATCACATGATTGCAATTTCAGTGCTTGGCAACCAGTATGCACTTATGATGGTTGTAGCATCCCATGGTCATGTGATTGTCATTGTGACCTTCATATCTGGCTTCTGACAAGAAAAATCAATGGGGAAGCCTGCAGGAAGACACAAGTCATGGTCATGTGACACAGTACTTAACAACCATGTACAATTTGCTTAATGACCACAGCTGGAATTGGTACTGTTAAATTAATGTGACCACATGATTTTTCACTTTGTGACCACATCTCATGGTGCCAAAATTTCCCAATTATGGTCTTTAACTAATGACTATCTGTTGTAGCATTATTTCCATCTAGTGTCAAAGTATGTAAGCTTATGATACACAGCTGAGTAAAATATTCTCATGTAATAAAATTCTCAGCTGATACATTCGGTAGTGGATTTGTGCACTGTGTGTAGTGACAATTTTTGCCCATACTTTCTTAAATTTCTGTTTTAATTTTGTGATTTTTGTCATTGCTTTCATGTAATGTCTAATCGATAAAGAAACAATGTACAGGTTTTCTAGTAGAACTGTAGCTTCACATTCCAGAAGTATCCTACAAGAATATTTGTAAATGAAGTTTGTTTTTAATTACCACTGCCAGTGAAAGAAAGGACAAAGTGTGAAAATATAATTTGTATAATATAAACAGAACTTGCTTAACCTGAGGATTTCTGCATTAAGGTATAGGCAGGGATCTACAAATATTTTGTGTCTGTGTCATAAGAGTATGTACATTTCACAAACTTTATAGCAAATTATATTTTGCTCATTATTGTTCTGACCCAGCTCTCCAAACATGACAAACCCTCTGTAGTTGAAGCAACAATTCCTTTATTAGGAGAGCCAGCAGCCCTAGCAAAAAGTTTCTCTTTTACCTCAGGCTAACAAGTCTGTCCGGCATGACAGATGAATAGTTGTCTGCCACATCTATTCATCTCCACCCCTTGCCTTTTATTCCCAAAGCTAGGATGGGGCTTTGCTAGCAGCGATGGCTCTTCCTTCCCAAGGATCGACCCATGGATTTCCACTGCTGTCTTCTCCCCTGCCTTCTGCACATCCACGTGTCCAGGACTGGACCCAGCTGTTCCTCCTCTTCCTCATTAGCCACCTCCAGACCTGAGGGCTGTTGACTCTCCATCAGAGGGCTGACAGACAGCCCAGGCTCCACCTCTGTCTCTCTCGCTCTGCCAGCTCCATTCCCTCTTCCCCCTTGGAGCTCTCAGGCTGCCTTGATGCTGACCATACCTCCTCCTTCTCTGATTCGGCTGCTGGAGGGGCTGGTGGCCAACAGGCCACAACAATGATCAGACCTGTAAAATATAGTTACTGTATAGCTTTTTAGAATAATGTCCAATTGAAATTGGTGTACAATATCATTGATTTTCTGGATTTCACTAGAAATTCATGCTTTTAACTATCAGAGTTAGTTGTCCTTTAATTTTGATTAGGTATTTTTTAAAACACATACAATTCTTGGGACAGAAATTTCAACATGAATTCTTGAGCTGTAAAATATACCTATGGAACTTTAGCTGCTTATTTCTTATGACAGTCTTAGATTTTTAAGCTGCTTGTCCCTTTTTCTCCTCCTCCTCCTCCTTGGCATGATATTAGATTGTAGATGAAATACATTAATTTCGGGACTTCCGGGTGGCAAGGCAGCGTCGTGGACGGTCTTTTTGACCGTCAGCCCCGTCGATCCGTTAAAACCACGAAGACAGCGACAATCAGCTGTCTCGTGGTTTGGAAGCTTTCCCCTCAGGCGAAGAGGGGGAATTGAGTTTTCAGGCAGAGGTAGAGCTCCCCTAGAACCCCAGAATATTAATCTGGGGATCGAAGGGTGAGAACTCCCTAAGAGCCTGAATCAACTCCGGACCTGGGACTCTTCTGCGTTAATGCAGAACAAGACACTGTATCCATCCCT
>JANHZT010009908.1:216496-233100 GCA_032468215.1 Stegonotus admiraltiensis | reverse complement strand
AAATTCGGCCAAACCTATTTAATATTTTTAAAATGGTTTTAATTTTTGTATATATGTTGTATTTATCTTGGCTGTGCTCCGCCCTGAGTCCAGCTGGAGAAGGGCGGTATATAAATTTAATTAAATAAATAAAATAAATAAAATAAATTTTCATTCAGTTTATGGTTTACAAAGGAGGAGAAATCAAATAAAAACTGTTAAGAATTTCTACATAGATAATTTAGTTTATTCAAAAATAAAAACACCCACTTCAGTTCATGCTTTTGCTGTCATGTCTGGTCTGATTTCCCACTTTTAAGCTATTGTCCTCTCTGTATTAGTGGTAGAATGCAGTCAACTGTTTAATTATTTGGAAGAGAAAATTCATGATAACGAATCTTTAATGTTACAGCACTCCATCATGCTCACTATGAGGAATTACTGTGCCAACATCAGTGGTTACAAAATTCCCATATTTAGGATTTTAGGGCTAGTTTTCTTAAGAATAAAGTGGGTGGGTGAGGGACTCTACTGATGTTAGAGTAGAAGAAAAACAAAACCAATGCTATCAGAAATAAATCCTGAAGTTTTTTTATGGCAATTATTTTCTCAAGAGAGATTTGCTAAAGACTGAATTAGACTATTTTCTGGTAAATACCGTAAAATCTGGGTTTGGGGTTATTTTTTTAGAGCATAGCATGGGGCAAAGTTCATTAGAAAAGCATTACTGCGGTTTTGTTTCAGGGTTTTTTGGCTTCTGGTAATTATTTCAGTTTAATATGACACATAAGTTGGATATGGTATGTGCAAATATTAATGTACAGTATGTTATAAAATTTGGGCACGATGGCACCTAATTAAAAAGTAAATCTCTGGCAGGCACTTGCAAGCCTTCCAAAGGGTAAAATCTCCCCAGCTGCTGAAAATAACACACAGTGATGAAGAAGGGGAAGAGGAAGAAAAAGGCTGCAGCCTGAGTGACAGCTGTGATGAAGATTTCAAAGAAGCCTTTCAGGGGGACATCACACAAATTACCTCATCAGAAGCTTCTTGTTGTTCCCATCTTTCTCAGGTGTCATCAGGTATAGAACTAATAGGGCAAACTGGAGTGTCATTTGTGTATAATATTTAAAGATTAGCATGCAGAATCATTAACGCCAGCAAATGCTGGGGAAAAGGAGATGGTACTCTTAGTTCACTATGAGGGAGTAAGAAAAAAATAGATATGGAATTTATCGTGTGTTAGAAACAAAAGCAGCAAGTTCTGCATTGGGGTGGGTTCTAAATTTTTTTACTACTGGTTCTGTGGGCGTGGCTTATTTTGTGGATGTGGCTTGATGATCATGTGACAAGTCTTTAGGATTTAGCAAAGGTACTGGTCTACCAGGCTTTTAACTGCTTGCAGAGCTGTACCGGTCTACTCATTGTTTTTGGAGGCACTGGTCTATCCATTTATTTTTGCAGGCACCAGTCTACCCATTTATTTTTGCAGGCACCGGTCTATTCATTTATTTTCTTTTAACACTGATCAGCTGTAGGGCAGCCCTTTGAAGCCCCACGGCAAGAGTTTAAACAGCTTTTTTCCCTCTAGCCAATAGCTGGGACTCAGGAGGCAGCAATAGATTGGGACTCAGGAGGCAGCAATAGATTGGGGGGCCAAATAAAAGGTAAGAATAATGCAGGGGGAGGTGGAGGGTTGGAGGGGGCAGAACCAGTTTGGTGACATCATATTGTCACTGCTACCGGCTCGGTGGAACCGGGCCGAACCGGGAGGAACCCATCACTGTTCTACATTCTCCTGTCTCAGTACAGGTATTGATCAGCATCTTTGGATGCAAATAATTTAGATGTTACCAAAACGGTTTAACAGGCAAGCCACTGAGTTGAGCCAACTCTTTGCTGTGTAAACTCAACTACAGTACTGTAGTTCATGGTTTGCAGTTGTTAAATGGCTTAGCACGGTGCACAAACTGTTTAGGAAAAGAGCTGAGAGATACATTGAGAATCTGAACAAATACACACACACACACACACACACTCTTTAATCATAGTGGAATTACATAGAAAATTGTTACTCAAATTCTAGCTTAAAGATTTTTAAATTCTGCTATTGTTTTTCTTTCAACTGTGTGTGATTCTCAGAGAATGCCTGGACAAGTCCCTGCAGTTTTTCCTGAAGTGGGATTAGAGAAAGGCATTAGCCCAAGGCTTACCCAGATGGCTTTTGTGTTTAAGGTGATACTAAAACTCATGGTCTCCCAGTTTCTGACCTGATGCTTTAACCACTCTACATAAAATTGGTTCTCAAGTTCTGTTTAGCACCTGCTAAAAATGTGGCAGAAGAAGCTATTCAGTACAGATTCTAAAAAAACTATTTACAGAACTGCAAATTTATAAATATTCTTTGTTATTAATCTATCTAAAATATTCAGAAAAGACAGATATTGCACTGAAATTGAATGCGATGTATAAAATTATTCCTTTAGAATTTTGAAATTATTAAGGTTGGGAATTCAGGCCATTCCATCTGGGTAAATTCCTCTTATAGAACCCAGCAATCTTTTGGATGAAATACTTTGTTGCTACACTGATGGTGTGTTTTCCCCTTACATTTCAGATTCATCACATAGCCTCGCAAATACATTACCGAGCATTGTAAAGCGCTCTCTCCAACCTTCTCCTCCAAAATGCCCTTCACCTGCATCCATGGGTGTGACAGCTGGACTTGTGAGAGCTAGACACCTGAAAATACCTAATTCAAAAAAAGCTGTGTTAAAGCTGCAGCCTCCATTAGTTGTGAACAGGGACGAAGTGCAGCATATGACTGAAAGGACTGCTGTTCTGAATCTCCACAGGAAACCAGATGCACCCTCTAATGCAGCACTCTTCACACAGAGGCAAACAGTTTGTGGCAGCAAACAGATTAGGAGACCCATTTCAGGACCAGCAGCATTTGGACCAACAAATAGGTTTGGATCTTACCCACAAAGTTAATGGAATAAAGGCCGGTTCATATTATAATATTGGGCCAGGTTAGGTATATCTGAGCTTGCTTAAACCACTAGCCTAATGCTATCACAGTGGCCAAAAATCAATTGACAGAGTTTTCATTTGGGGCAATGTTATTATTACATCCTACAGGTAGTCCTCGACTTATGAGAGATCGCTTAGCAACCATTCAAAGTTATGATGGGTCCTTAAAAAGATTACTTATAACCTACATTTAAAATTCTAGGCTGTTCCCATCCCCCATCCCCCCATCATATGACCACATTTTGGGCATTCTGAAACTGGCCTGCATTTAAGGCCATTTGAAATACCCTGCAAACATTTGATTACAATTTACAATATTTTTGCCGGAAACTGATATTTACTTCCAATTTCCAGCAAAAAAACACACCCTATAGTGAACAATGGGTTTGCTTTATGACTGCAGCATTCATTTATGACCACTGCAAAAAAGATCGTAAAATTGGGTGGTTACATGACCTGCTTAAAGATAGTCACAATTTACAACTGAAATTACAGGCTTAATTATGGTCACAAGTCAAGGGCTACCTTTATAAAGTTTGGCTAAAAGATAACAACCCGCCCAAAGTCACCAAATAAGAATCCTTAACTGAGATTTGACTTGGAGCTGAGGCATCCCACCCTGAGTCCAAAACCTTAATGATTGTCTAGCAAGACAAGATCAACTTAGCTTGCAACTTAATAAAGAAATATATGTGTGATAATGATTCACATATATTTCTTTATTAAGTTGCAAGCTAAGTTGATCTTGTCTTGCTAAAAGTGTTGCTGCTGCTACCTGCTATCCCTTTGTCTCTCATCCATTGAACGAGACAGAAGTTACCTGTTCTTGCTTCTGTAGCTGTGAGACACAGCCAGGGGAGAGAAGTGATAATTTTTTCTACCCTTCTCCATTTAGCTCCTGGGAGGCTAGGTGTGCAACCTTCCAATAGCCATTGCTGGTCTTTCAGTAGATTCAGTTGGTCCTTGTTCACATGCTCCCGTTGTAGATGTTCTGGCAAATGTGCTCACTGTAGAAGATGAGCCTGCTGAAATTTTAATTTCTGGAGTTTTAGAAAGGAGTTATCTATTCTTTCTTATAGTTAAAATATAATTTAAGCTATGCTTAAGAGAGAATTTAAAAACATTTGAACGTGATGCCTCATATTCAACAAATATTTGCCCTATAACTAACAATCTACATGTGTCACTTTGTTCCTCTCCCTGATAACATTTTTAATTTATAACATTATTGCCACCTTGACTCTCGGCCACCAACAACCAGCAATTCATTATAGCATGGCGGAAAAGTATTCAATGTGACAATACTCTGCCATGAAGCAACAGCCTAGAAATAGTCTTCAGTAGCAGCCCAGTTAATGACCAAAGCATTGGAGATACTTAGAAGAATATCTGTTCTTGTTTGGTCCAATAAACCTACTTTCTAATTTGTTGAATTTCTTCTCTTTAGAGCCACTATGGATAGAAGCCTACCTAAGACAATCAACCATCATATACCTGCCAGTCATTCATACACAAGTATGCCAGAGAGATTTGCAGTGCTGAACATGGTCCACCCTCTGAGCGCCAAAGCTGCCTTGCAGAGCTTGTCAAAAAGGCCGGATATCTCAATGATTGCTCAAAGCAAGACTCCCCAGTTGTAGGAAATGCCTCAAACAGCTGTGCATACCTTGTTGCCAGGTCTCGGCTGTACTTGATTTCCCATTTTCCCATGAGCAACACAGGCCAGCTTCTCTGATTCAGCAGCCTGATTCATCACTGAGGGTGACAGTGCCCCTACGCAAGCAGAGCAGTTGAAGGAAACAACTTGATTTCTCTCCAATTAAACTACTGCTGTGAAGAGAGAATCAGTCATTCTCCCCACCCCCACCCCAGCAACTTTTCTTTTTAGCAGGCTTTGAAAGGAATGAAGAAAGGGCTTGTGCCCACTGTAGCTCCTTCTGATGACTACATCACTGGTGTTTAGAACAGCTGTTTGAGTGGCCTCAGGAGCAAGGGTGGTTTCCTTGACTCAGCTAGTGGGAGGATGATACAACTGGTTCCCTCAGGTAACCAGCTGCAGCTCCAAAGTGTCAGCCTTCTCTCCTAGTGATTAAGAGACTGGGAACATAGGCAGCTGCACTTGGCTTAGTCTGAAGGATATGGGTTTTTTTTTCCATGTTCCTTGAGCAGCAGACTCATTGGTTTCAGGTACTGGTTTCTACTTCAACTAACGTAAACAAACTATGTTGCTTGGTTACCATTTTCAGTATGGAATTACCAAATAGCAAGAAGTGTAGGACCAATTGACCAAATCATTTTAATTTATTTGTGCTTGAAAGAAATACGTGGCATACCTCAAGACTTTATTTTCTTCAGGTCAGGTGACCAGTAATTACCGACATATTTATATCAGACATGGGTGGTTCTTAATAATTCCTCCTTTACCTGAACCTCTTCATGTCTTTACAACAAACGTATTTTCAGTTCAAATTTCCCTAAATTGTAGAACATTTTTAGATTGAAAGAGAAAAGTGCATTGTTCATAAGTATTAACATTCATGTAAGATGTGCAATGCTATTCCAGGAGTCTTGCCTATCTGTTGGCACATAGATGGGTACAGTTATCACTTGATCTTTGATTTGTAACGTGGGTCATGTTATTATGAGAATCAGGGACTCCCACATATGGCTAGTAGGTGGCCCTGTTTTGTGATTGTGGCATTTGGAGCAAATGCTACCATATTCATGGGATTTGTTACTTGCCATAGTTCATACTGTATATTTTTCCACACAAGTCCTACAAACTGTATCTGGTAACAAAAGAAACAAAAGTTTGTGTGAATTGGAACTCAAGTATGTATAGATAATTATTATTGTGACTATTTTGAAACCGAGTATTGTATTGTAGTTTTCAAAATTAATATTAGATAATTTTGGAGTGAAGTTTACAAAGATAAAAATTATGCAACAATCCAAGCTATAAGCTATCCATTTTTGTTCAGATTTTTTAAAAATGCATAATGATATCAATGATGTTTACATAAAAACTTCAGTATGTTCTTATGATGAAACTTTTAAATATTTGTAAACCATAAAAAGGCTTAGATCCTCCAAAACTGTGCTTCTATTCATCCCATAGTGGGGTCCTGCTGAATTCCATATCTGGAATATAGGTTTATAGGAAACCTGTACCCAAGTTCATAAAATGATATGTGGGAACATCAGCCTTAAGAATACGTATATCCTATAAATTAATTTTCTTCTTCAATCCAGTTTTTGTAGTATTGAAAGTCTGCCTTTTCTACATACTCAAAATATGAGCAAGGAAGCAATCTAGCCTTTGATATGTTCATATACACTATCTCTATAAAGAACTTAATATAGCAAAAATATTTTGTAAGTTGGATTTGGATTTATATACTGAAATCAAGGAGCCTCCAACCAACCTCAAAACCTTGGAATTGCTGTGTGTTTTCCCTAAGTAACTGATTCCAACCCACAGAATACTCAGTGTTATTTCCAGTCTTATATGAAGATAGTGAATAAACCTATCAAGTAATAACCCATTCACTTGCTCATATCATTATGCATAGGGAAATGCAGAATTTCAGTTATGATTGCAAAGTTAGGGCTTGATTGGAAAAGGAAAGTAGCTTTCATTAGATTGAATTCATTTTTTATGTTTAAACATACTGTAGAACTGCCAATTCCTGTTTACCAACGCAAAAAAAGTTGACTTCTCTCATATTAATTGTGAAAAAGCACCAAGGGGAAAGGTGCCAAAGCCTTCCAAACCTTACCTGACCTTCCATAAGGACCTTCCCATTTTCTTTTTCTTTTCTTTTTCTTTTCTTTTTCTTTTCTTTTTTTTTCTTTGCTAAATTTGGTTGTTAGAAAAGTGATATACAGGGAAAAATTATTTCTGGGAAGATGCCGGGGGGAGAAGCCATCAATCAGTTGGAGAATCTGACCCTTAGACGCCAAATTATTTGCTAACTTCTCAGTTTAGCAGGGACATTCCTTCCTTAGCTCAACCCTTCACCATTTTGGTTGATCAGCAGCGAGAGAACCTGTTCACAATGAATCGGGATTCTTCTTCTGTTCTCATGCTAAAACACATCTCATAATTTGTAAGACGATTCTTCCTTCCAAAGTAGCTAAACACATAATACCGTACTTGCCTCAGAACTGGAAGTGCAACTCACAAAAGTAAGTGTACCTTGTCAGACAGATTATGATGCTTGCTTTATATTTGAAGAATCCACACACTTATCTTCACTCCTATTCATTAGCTTGCTATTTAGCAGTGCAGCATCTTCTTAGATCAGTTGTAGCAGGAAGATACATCATATAGTTGAAACCATATTTCGAGCGAACACTATTCCTATCAGAGACACCATGGGAATTGTTGTGTTGAGCGGTGTCTTGAACATCTGAAAAATGAAAAAGGAAGTTGTAGTCCATGATATAATGGCCATATAAGTCTTTGAGTGCTGCTGTTGGACTTCACAAAGTGCAGCACTCTCCTTGTAGAACTATACGGAGATATTTTGCTCTATTAGTTGTCGCTGTTGCCTTGTAGCCATCAAAGTAAGAGTTGGGAAAAGATACTAAGATGAAAATGTTCTTGCCTCTGCCACACCCTTAACTCAAATGCTATTTTTCCTTTCATAATTTGACAATTTACAATGCTGGCGAAATATATGACTGTGCACATGAGTGGGGAAAAGCAGACTCACGTCATTCTTCCTTTTTTTCTGCCTTTAAGATAAAGCCCAAAGCAGCATAACCTCTCTCTCCACTCAGTCCTATTTTAAGACATTAAATGCAAAAAGCATTTTATATGTTCAATCTGACTTGCACAGCTGCAAAAGTGATGGAATGTAAAGTCAGTTAGCATTTCTTCAATAAAAGACATTACTCAAAGCCTGAAAGTTAAATCAAAGCCTTCAGTATACAGTACCACCACGGCTATATTTGTGTTCATTTTTTGTTACTCTGCACCGTTAAATCTGGCCTTAGCACACACAAGGAGCACCAGGTTTATTCTGCCCTAACTCATTTTACTGAACAATGTAGAGGTGTTGTAACTGCTGACTTACAACAGTTCATTTAGTGACCGTTGAAAGTTACAACGGCGCTGAAAAAAGTGACTTGTGACTGTTTTTCACATGACCATTGCAGCATCCCCATGGTCACGTGATCAAAATTCGGACGCTTGGCAACTGGCTCATATTTATGATGGTTGCAGTGTCGTAGGGTCACGTGATCAACTTTTGCGACGACCTGACAAACAAAGTTAATGGGAAAGCCAGATTCACTTAACAACCAGGTGACTAACTTAACAACTGCAATGATTCAATTAACAGCTGTGGCAAGAAAAGTCAAAAATGGGGCAAACTGACTTAACAAATGTTTCACTTAGCAACATAAATTTTGGGCTCAATTGTGGTTTTACTCAAGGACTACCTGTACCTGAATATAATCAGAAACTACCATCAGGTAGTGTTGTTAACATTTTATTTCTTCATAAAGTGGTTTAGGCCAAAGAAGTCTTTTAAGTCTTTTTTGAGTTAATAAGATTTGCTGTGCAGTCTCAGATTGTTATGTAAGTTGATAAACTTCGCCTAAGAGCAAGCCACAGGAAAGGAAACAAGATTTTTTAGTTAATAAGTCATCACCAAAAAGAGAGTTTTTCAGCTGGAACGGACTTATTGAGGTGGCACAGTTCCAGAAAGTCTGTGGGTTCCCTGCTCTCATGTTTTTCTCATTCTTCTTCCTTGCCTATGATATCAAATTATTACCCTGAATCAGTGCTACAGTAAAGTTGGGAATTGGAACAGGCATCAGCAAAAACTTGTTTCAAATTGCACAACTTTTTTTTATGAGGTAGATGTTCCTGAGTCTGAAGGATCAGAAGATATATTAGAAGATAATGGAAATAGAAACTTTCCTAGTATACTTTTCCTCAAGTTACTGGCCTTCCAGCTGAATTGGCTATGCAAATGCCAGAGTCTTCAAATCGCATGAGAAGCAGCTGCCCTAATACAAAGAGGGACACTGGTGGGAATTTTTACACAAATGTGTATTTGAATGGCTGTTTTGTCTCCTAGGTTCCACTTGCTTTATGCTTAATATTTTATTTCTATCAAATCAATGATGTGCAAAGATGCACATTGTAGAGTTCTTTTGAATGAAAAGGTAACAACTATTCTAAAGTACAGTCAAACACTCAAGCCAGGGAAAACTAACATGGAAGCAAAATTTTGCTGACTAAAATAATTACATCTCTTGTACAAAAGCTCTTTATGTGTGAGAAACCTTCCCAGAGTCCTTAAAGATCAGCAGCTACCTGGGGAAAAAGTTATTTTCCTAATATGGAACTCACTATTCTCTCTTTCCTCAATGTCTTATTTGTTCCAAAGTCTCAAGTTTGGGGAGGAAGATGCTCTCTCTATGCAACTGATAGCAATGGACTTTACTTACTCTCATTACTGGTTCCTGATGTGGTGGTTTCCATGACTGTAAACCATGACTGAAAAATCTTCTTCACTGTCTGAAGAGCTTTCTTTACTGGCTAAAATCAATAAAAATACTGTTATGAACCCTAAAGCTAGTTTTCCTTTCTGAAGAGCTTTCCTCCCCCGCACCCAAGCTACAAGAAGAATTTAAATCATTACCCTACTTTGGAAGTATCTAAGATACTGGAATATTTCTGACCCCAGGACTGGAAAACTACTTGTGCCCCTCCTAGAATTTCCAGAAATGATGCTACCAAATTGTAAAGTTGAATGTGACCAAAGAGTGACATTATTAAACAGATAAAGGGTTATCTTCTTAATGTTTTGGAGGATGGCTGGAAGTGTGCTGCTCAAAGCTCAAATGTACACCTGTGCCTAATACTAATAAAAAAAGGGCAGCCCTAATTTAGCACTACTGATACGGATAAATGTATTCCTGTGCACAATATCAATTGAGTTTTATAATTTATACATTTATATTCCATTTTAAAAAAAGATAAAGCAAACAGTTCTTGATAATGGGGAAGGGGAATTTCATATATTAGAACCACAATGTGTTGAAGGGAGAAAATTTGTCCTCAACTTTTGGTAGAATCTAATGATATCTGTATGGCTAGATTGGGTAAGCCTATCCACAAATACTTCTGACCCTATAATATAGCAGTTGATCAGAAATATTTTTAATGGAATATGTTTCCCTTTCTGACCTCTCAATGCATGACTATATATGTGCATTTTTTAAAAAAAACAAGAGCTCAAAGATGGTCCTAACATGTCTAACACTGACCAGAGATTTTCTCCCATTAAGAAGGATCAGAATAGTGTAGATAAGAGATGATCCAGCTGACATCATATATTTGGACTTTTTAAAAAAATGACAAGTCATTTCATGGACAATTAACTGGCTAAAGGATAGCTAACAGGGTAAAGAATAAATGAAGAGTAAGATATTAGTTCTAGAAGGACAGGGACTCTTGTGATGGGCTGTATTATATTTTTGTTTTGTTTGACTGAAATTGAGAAAATTACATCAGTTTTTTTAGAAGAGTAGGGGAGAGTAAATTAGGAAAATTGCGTTTTAAAAATAAAAGTGGTTTCTCATTAAGGAATTGTTTATTAAAAATAAAATAAATATTTGGATTCTGTCTGTTCTTTCCCAATTCAATTTTTTTCAGGTTTTCTAATCACATCACCACAAAAAGACATTAAGCTTCACCACATATATCTTCATGAAATTAGTAGTTATTAAGTGTGGCTGCTTATGAAAGGATAAATTGTTCCATTTGTTGCAAAATAATTATGGAGTCTGTGTGCTAAATGGTCTTTTTGTTATGCCTACCATCGCCATACCTGATAGGAAAAGAAGAGAGGTTTTTTTTTTAAGAAAATGAAAAAGAAAATTTGTTACATTCCCCATTTGTTTTCCTGTTGTTTCTGAAGGACCGGCCACACCACATATTGAAACTTGGTGAAGAATCTACGGAAAGTTGTCTTGAGTGCCTAAAAAAAAGAACATTCTATAGAAAGTTCCTTACTTTTCCATTAAGAATGAATAAATGTTAAATAGCATGGTTTATTACATAAATTGCAATTGGTTTAGTTTGCACAATACACTAAGCCAATCTATAAAATTTCAGGGAAACCCAAATTATTTGAATTTCCTATAAAAGTAAGAGAACTCAATAATGGAATGACCAGCTTCAAAGCAGGATTAGTTCTTTTCATTGGATGGATGCAAGTTTGGTCTGGACGTTAATCTCTCAGAGATGGGCTGTCTGAAAATCCTGTGCTAAACCAGATTAAGACCTCCTGCAGTGGCTTTTACTGTGCTGTATCAACGTGACATAATTTTGAGCACTTCCAAATCGTACCAATACCTTCCCTTTGCAAAGAGAGTTGCATTTTCTTTGCTGTACCTTGGGCGGAATGAAACCTTGGAGTACACGACTTCATTCATTTCTTCCCTGCCATCCCAAAGGGGAAACTTGTCGATGGAAAGTTCCACGTTATCATTGTAAGCTGCTGCTGCTGCTGTAAATTGGTGAGGATTTATGTATTGTGACACCATCTGGAGAAAAAGCAAGGGAGAGGCCAGGGTAATATTTGTGCTGCTTTTAATGTTTACACTTGCACAATACCTTTTCCTAACAGATTCAAAGGTAAAGTATCAAAATAAAAATACAGAAACATTGCAATGAAATATACTGAATATATAAAGGCTCTTGGGACTCTTCGTTGTTTATGAATACTCTCACCTCGATTTTTCTTCTGCTTTTTCCCCAGAGCACCTAGTTTATATAGGTACATATTTTGTTCCAACAATCATTCACAGTACCAGCAGAGACGGAGCTGCTGAGGCCATAACAAAAGTGTGAAGAATGTCTAACTGAGCCAGGCAAAAAGGGGGAAGGGACCACATCAGGGGTGAAATGCTCCCAGTTCAGACCGGATCACCAGATCCGGTAGCAGTGGCGGCGCATGGTTCAGAAAACCGGTAGCAAAAATCCCTGCCCCCTCCCCCACATGCCCAGCTGAGTCATGTAATCATCAGAGGCTTTTTTTTTTACTTTTAAAAGCATTTTTTCTTCAGCCAAAAAAAATGCTTTTAAAAGTAAAAAAAAAAAAGTTGGCCATGCACACCCAGTTACATTACCCCCTGCACCAAGCCACGCCCACAGAACCAGTAGTAACAAATTTTACATTTCACCACTGGACCACACAAACCCTAATGATGCCACAGCGAAAGACAAGTCAGCATCTGTTATATTGGTTCTTCCTATTCAATAACCCCAAGGCTGGATTACTTGACCTCCCCAACAAAATATCAGGGAATTTGGATTCACAATTTCCATCCTCCATTCCCAAGCTGTGGAAATCAGTTCCTGTGGCATGTTATTGTGGCACTGACCCACAAAGGATGCCAGATCCTGACTGTTCAGGGCCCCCATCTGTCCTTTCTCTACTCTGCTAGGTTCCATAATCCAGGACACAACTGATAATGTCCATCCAACTATCTTCTGCAACTAGTTCTGGTGAAGCTGTTCCAGATGCGGTAAGGACTGTAACATGGCCCAAAAATGCTTTTCCTGTGTCACCAAGGGAAATGCCACAAACTAGAAATGCTGCACAAGGCCAGTGACTTTTGAGGGGAAGAGAATGGTTAACCATTTCTAACCATTTCAGGGAGGGGAACACTGGTATAGGTATCAACCTCTTTAGCTACTTTCCCCATAAAGAAAATGTATATCAGATTTCTACCAAATGTTCCAAGGCCTTCCCAGCTTCAGAGAAAGCTACCATTTGCCAGTAGGGCATGGATTTGGATCTTCTCTAGCCATCAGCCTTACAGAGATGGCCAAATAATAGCCATGTGACTCATTATAAACTTTTCTACAGACCAGTGGAGGGTCCTGGAAGCACCGCTGTCATCATGATATGCCACAATAATCTTTTATTGCACTTCTGATTTGCAGTGTTTTGTTTCTTAAACCTTGGGAGAAAGTGGAGCAGCTTCCATTTTAACAATCAAAAACCAACCAACCAACCAACCAACCACTTTCCTACTATTAGCCAAGACAGCTCACCTGGCCATTACGATCACAAAGAGTGGTAAGGCATTCAGGCCCTGCTCTGAAGAACTTTGTGGTGGAAAATGAAGGTGGCTCATGAGCCAAGTTGGCCCCTGCAGCCCAAACCTATTAAACAATGCATGTGAATAAGTATACAACGATTAATGTATGCAAGTTGCCTGGTAGATTAAAAAAAAATCTGCAAAGACCATGGAAACCAAAGCTATCTTTAGAGGAAGTTTAAGGCTGAGGACAGGTGGGCTGGATTAATAAATTACCCCATCTGTCTCTATTTTTTCCATAATCTTAAACGCTAATCTCATTGCCAAGGAATTTTAAAGTTTATCTTTGCGCTGAGTACCTAATCTGTACTTCAGTATCCTGCTATACAAGCAGTATGCTTTTTGACTGGAATATTTAGAGCTTGAGTATCAGTTGTGATCCTGTACTGCCTCCTGCTGGATTGGAAGATCCAAGATATGCTATGGAAGCATACATCATTTACTGATGGGGAAAACATTACCAAGCTCCAAGGAGAGGTGGGCTTGTAAAAGACATTTTCAGTGCATCTCCTGTGCATATGATTCTAATGCAATCCTCTCTCTCAACTCATTCTAGCACTTTTGCTCTCTCATGGCTAAGATAAATGTGGACTTCATTTGCTCCTAGATATGATGATGACCCCCAACTTAAATGTCTTAAAATGGGAAAGAAACACTTTCACAGAGGATAAGACAGAAAGTAGCTATTGGCCCTGATTATGTTCCTGTCAAAGGCAGCAAAACTCCATATGTTAACATGAATAAAAGGATGCCTTGGGTCAGTTGGTAGGCCATTGTGGGAAGCAAAAGATTGGACTAGATGGGCTTTTGATGTGGTCCAGCAGGGTTCTTCTTTTACAAGGAAACAGCAAGAACCAAGAGGAGAGGAAACGGAGCCACAGCAGAGGCTTCAACTCAGCAAGAAAAAGAAGCAACTGGAAAGACTGTTATACCCAGTTTCCACATTTCCTGGCAGGCTCTGTCCTATTCAGACAGTGAGCAAGCAAGGGACATCTTTCTTCACTAATATTTTCAGGGTCATCAGAATGATCTGATAGCCCCAATTTTACCCTGGTCCCTGGTCCCCTAAGTCTTGTTTTAGTCCTGAACCATGTGATGTCTGCATCCTCAACTCACTGGATTTCCATATTAGAAAAAATCTGCCAGTACCAACAAGAGTGCAAAAAGTGCCAGGACATGGCATCATTACATCAGCATCTCCTTTGGTGGCCACAGCAATGCTGGGTTTGCTAAGGCCATTGTGGGGAAAGGCATCTGATTGTATGAATCACTTTTTAGAATGATTAGCATCGCCACTTGCTTCCAAAGAAAGCTTTCATTGTGCAATCACTCTGCCTCATTCATAATATTTTATGTTGGGCGCAGAGTTTTATCATTTTTCACTTGTTAGCGTCTCATACTTTCTCATCACTTCTGATGAGATGCAAACACAAAATAGCCACACATTGGGGATTTTTTTATTGGTAATTTAATACACCCTTTGTCTGAAAGTGCTTATTGTTTGTATTAACGGGTGAGAAAGAAAACAATGGGGGCTGATTGTGCAAAAGATGCTGTGGTTTGAGTAATTAGGCTTTCGGCAGCAAGCACTGAACCCAGATGCCCTGCATGTTTTCCCACACATATAGGGTCCTATTTACATGTTCTGAGAGTGATGTCCCATCATGTGTAGCATTGGCAAATGAGAAGGGTCTCTGTTACTTACAGTGATGTGGTGCTGGGCAGGCAGAATAACATTCTTTGGGAAATGGTAGATAGAGACTGGATATCCTCCAACCCACTGCTGGATGATGTAGCCACTTAGGTCGACCTCTTTAGTCAATAAGCAGTTGAAGATTCTGATAAATTTGCCTTTATGATGCACACTTATGATCCTTAGAGAGCTGGTTTCAGCATGGCATCTAAAAGAAGAGAACAAAGGACGTAAAGCAGTGGTGGGTTGCTCCCGGTTCGGTCCGGTTCTAAAGAACCAGTAGTAAAACCGATGGGAGGCTCCACCCACCCGCCATGATGTCATCATGGGTGATCTGCGCACGCGCTCACGATCCCATTGCGAACCGGTAGTAAAGGTGAGTAGAATCCACCCCTGATGTGAAGCAAATATAAATGGGTTGGATATTCAAAAACTTTTATTAAAAACCAATTCCACATGGCCGATTACACTGGTGGCCTTTATGTTGTGACAGACCTTCCAGAGCAATCAGTAAAGCTTGATTTAAAAAGGTAATTAAACAAAGAACAAAGCAAGCCAAGTGGTATAGTGGGAGAGACAGTACTGGGAGAATCGAAGTACATTGCAGAAAATCAAAACTTTTCTCAGAAGATCAGCGTTTGGGGCCCAATTGTGATTACTAGTAGTTGTGAAATGCTGCACAGACAATGCTATAAATTAAGGCCCTTACCAAAACATGACCAGTAGGCTACATCTTTAATTCAGGGTCCCAACCAAATGAGTTTGGTTAACCTAGCTGAGAGAGAAGATCACAGAGTTTGAATTTGGGGGAAAAGGCAATGAGGCCCAGAGTAAGTCCAGGAAGAAGTAGTAGCATTGATGGAAGCCCACTGGCACTCATAACACTCAGAACATGGCAAAGCAAAGTTTCAATGCAACAGTAGCTGTTTGCATAAGCAAGATGGTGATGAACAATGTGAGCAAAAATGGCAAATATATTTTCAAACTGCTAATGGCAAGGAGTAAAATACAAGTCAATATGAGTTGGCTTTAAAGGGCCTCGGGGAAGACTTGCAAATGGAATGGAGCGTTGTGACGCAGAACTCAAAGGTTTTATTGCATAACTGCACAGAGATATGCTGCAAGGACCATATCCAGGGCATTCTATATTCTTCGAATGCCATATTATCAACATTATCAACATTATTGTGGGGTTTGGTTTTTTTTGTATATGTTTTATTTGTAGTTTTCCTTTAACAACCAACATATTTTGTGGACAGTGTATTGACTTGGGTCAATATATATTTTTACACAGTGCTAACAATAATAATACAATTAGATATACATAATTGTCTTCCAACTTCTAACCTTAATATGCTCCCTGTAATTATAATAGATTCTTTATGTATCAATATATGTGTGTGTGTGTGTGTGTGTGTGTGTGTGTATGTATATGTATATATATATATATAACATTATTTTCCCAATTTGTACTTGGGTTTTCCCCACCCCATTTGTTGGGGTTCTTCTAGCTTCACATCTTTGCCTTTAAACAATACCATTCTCTCTTTATGATTATCACTTTCTCCATAAATATATTTAAACATCAATAACATCTCTTCATGCAATGTATTTGTTGACCCCTGCTGAATCACTTATATTTAATATTATATTTATATTACTCACTGTTCCACCATAATCCCAATATCTCAATTTTCTATAAATAAAACCAATTATTGATAAAGTTTAATCAGTCCGTAGATTATATCTTTAAGCCCCCTGAATTTAT
>JANHZT010009908.1:135002-153097 GCA_032468215.1 Stegonotus admiraltiensis | reverse complement strand
TCTTAGGAATTCTGGGAGTTGAAGTCCACAGGGTGTGAAAGAGCCAAGTTTGCCTACCACTGCCCTACACTACCATTATTCTAATAGTCACAATGAATCCCAAAATGTGGCACATATAATATCAGGATAGTAACTGAACACATAATGATTTCATTAGTTCCACTAATTTATTTCTTCTGTTTTGTTAATGACTTTAATAAATTATGGATCAATTAATACATTTGACTCAACCAAAAATAAAGAAGTCAGCTGATCATATGGTATAACAGGTTGTTTCCTTCTAGATGTTTGTAGAGTTACATAACCTTTACTATCTGTCTGGTCTTATCAGCTCTAATTACAATTCCATGTGGTTTCCAGCAGGATTCTTTATCTTAGTTATTTAACACTAGTCATTGATCTATAGTTGCTTTGTTTAATATAAAGTTAAAAAAATGAGTAATTGCCATCTGTTCATGAATGGGGTGCTAATTTCTTATCATATTCCTTTACTTTTCCCAAATAAAATGAAGATAGATGAAAAATTTTATTTGACCATATTTTTCTGCAAGCAATTGCTAAAGCTCAGTAAACATCTTTCAGGAAAGAAATAGATGGTATACCTGCATTCAAAATGCTTCAAAATATTGTGTTATACCTGATATTTTAAACCTATAATATAGAGTAGATTTTTTTCCCCAAGGGGGTTTCCAAAGGAATAACACTATTTTCATAGTAGCGTCTGATCTATTCTCTTGCATTTTTTGGGTTAGGCTTTTAAAAGGCTGATAAGCTATACTAAACAAAATTGAAAGTAAGCAAATATTTGTGCCATAAAAAGGGCAGGCAGAAGTTGCAATACAGGGGAGGAGAGTCAAGAGATTGTATGTTTATTTGGGAATTTTAATTTTCACATTACAGTTCTTATGTAACAATGGTTCAGTACAAAGGGAGAAAAAAGTTATATATTATGAGGCTTTAATCTCATCAGAATAAATTCATTTTAATAGCATAATTACAGAAAGAATTTCAGCCAGACTGATTAAGTTCATACTACCAGTAGTGAAAAATTTGTAGAGTAATAAGAATGGTATGATTATGTGAGCATGAGCCTGTGGGAGAAGAAAATAGGGATTCTGGCTCAATTCATCAAATTCCAGAGACTTTGGTTGACTTCAGATATAACTATGGATAGTATTTTATCACAACATGGCATGACAACTTGTCTAACTTTGGGGCTAGATCCAGATGAAGGAGCATTGTCAAATTATGCAAAAAGGCATAATTTTTTTCTTACTTCCCTACACCATCAACTTCAGAATATTTCAGATCCTGCTTTTGGAAGAAAACAATCAAAAATTGAACAAGGACAGGGAATATGGAGGACCAAAAATTCATGAGACGGTTTCTTTTGTAGCCCATTTCCAAGAAAGCAGAGAAGCATCACAAAATGTTAGAAGGAAAACTCCATCTTTAAGAATAAACAATACTGTAGAGCAAATTATAGTTTTCAAGAGGTTAGATTGCCTACTTTTCAATATGTTCATACTGTAGTTCCAAAAAGGAGAGGGATCTGAAGAGCCATTTTAAACCTAAAGGCACTGGACAATTACATTGGACTACAAATGAAGCTAACATTTTGAACAATTTTCTTAAATCAATAGAACTGTCCAAGGTGCATCTTTGTCTTTTCATCAGATCAAAGCACTGCAGCTTCATGTTTCCTTAAATCCAGGCCCCTTCCATTTTCTCTTACACTGGTATCCAGATAGTTCACAAAATTAATGGTAGTATTTGGACATATTTTATGGATACTTTGACAATTTGTTCATTATTGTGCATCAGTCAGACTGTTCAGCCCTTGTACAAATGAGGACGGGATTATGGAATTTGAGAGCATTTCTTACCTTCCTTAGGACAGATTTTGTACCTGGGGGTTCTAATAAATATTAAGCAGAAGAGAATTTTGTTTTGCTTAGGCTCAGGAACACATTATGGGAGTCCTGACATCCAGGAGGAAATTGTTCATGGCTCTTGCAAAACTACAGGAAATGATAATTGTGGCATGGGATTCTGTATTGCGGGCAGTTGGTCAAGGACCACATTGTGACAAATGCCAGCTTAACTGATTGGGTAACTCATTTGATGAACCACTCAACTCAGGGGCATTAAGCCTAGTATGAACCCCATGAATTGGAGTTGAGGTTAGTGCATTTGACATTCAAAACTCTGGCTCACGCAATGGAGAGGCATATTATTTTGGATGGGCAAGATTTCTAAAATCTTTACATTAACAGCCAGCAGAATACAAATCAAAGGGACTCCAGAGTGGGGTGACATCTGTTAAGCAAGTGGAAAACAGAAGACTAATTGAGCCAACAGAGCTTTTCTATCGCCAACTAGGGCTCCATCCTTAGCTCTTCCAAAAAACTGCAGGTTATGAGTTTGTTTGCTGCAGCAGAATATTAGTTGGTTCTTTTCTTGTTTTAGGATAATGAGGTAAACAGGATTGATGCCTTGTTGCTTTGGCCAGAGAGATTACTGTCTGTGTTTGCTAGTTCCTACGTTGAGAAAAATAATTCACAAAGATGCTTGGAGGACAAATGGACTTACCGTAATCATTTCTTTCTGGCCTTGGAAGTCTTGGTTCTCAGCTTTAGTTTAGTAGTGGAAGAATGGCATTTTTATTTTTTGCATTCAAACTTTCTGAGTCAGGCCCACCTTCCTTCACCCAAAACACACAATGGCATCATCTTTGTGCCAAGAACTTCAATAGGAACACCTTCTGAAGGCCATCTTAGCATGCAGTTGATCAAGCATAGTGAGAATATACTGGAGAGGATTGCATTTCAGAGCTGCTTGATCTTTTTCATATTGAGTTGGACAATGATTTGAAGGAGGCACAGATTTTAGAATCAAAGACGACGTAAACAGAAGCCAGTGGTACAATTGGAAATTGAGGGTATGTGTGGTGAGGAGGTCCCTTAAAGGGTTGCAAAAAGTTTAGCTTTGACTGGAAAAGATGGAATTCTTTCCTGTCAGGTTCATTTTATGGTGCCCAAAATGGCACTTCACAGAAAATCCAATTATCACTCATTTTTATGGCATACTGAGCCATAACTAGCCATATTCGAGCTTAGCACATAAATCCAGCCTGTATAATTAATACTTCGCTGGATCATACAAACTAGAAGATTGAATCAATTAATAAACCATGATTCAGTAACCACATGTAAGCAATATGTGAACCAGCCAATCATTTTGTCACTAAGGATCTAACAGCTAAAATTTAGAATCATGGAAATCATTTTGCAACCTCAGACTTTGTGGCAAAGCAGAGATGCCACCAACATTATAGCCTGCATTCTTGTGTGAAATGTCACCCTTGATCTCCCATATGTTATATTTGCCAAGCAACTCAAATCCCTGCATGGGACTAACAAGGTTATACAGGCAGTACCTTTTTGTACTGTAAATGCTGAGTGAAAAGAGAAACGGCAATATTATTGGTTAAAAGTCTGGGAGGTTATTATTGCCTTGCCTTGCTGGATTCTCAAACAATTTGAAAGGCACCCTCGTGGGATTTGGCTGAATTGTGCCAGGAATTCTAGCTAGACATGAGCTTATGGAGTTGTCCTAACTTGTGTTTTAAATGCTACTATTAGAACCGTGTAATTGGCCCATGAAAGGAAGCGGGTCCTGAAAGCCTTGCTTTTACAACGGTTAAGAAAATAGGCAGGTAAAGAGATGGACTTAAACCAAGCGCCTTTAACAAGTTCCATATTTTTTTTTAAAAAAAGCTTTTGTTCCCCTCCAAACTTCGCCCAGGTCCTGGCCAGTAGGGCAGTGGAAGCAAACGGTGGTTGGTCCGCCGGGCTGTCCTTCTGGCTTCCCTGTTCCATTGTAGCTCTGCCCATACCTGCTGGCGGAGAGCAGCATTCGGGGCGGAGCTTAGTCCGGGACGGAAGGCGGGGCTCAGCGACCAGACGAAGAGAAGAACTCTTGTTCCTCGGACCGGTTGTGGCGAGGCGAGGCTGCAGGTTGCGGGGCAGAGAAGGAAAAGCCGACTGCTCCGCTGCCGAGCCGCTACTCCGCCTTGAAGGAGGCGTGCAACGAACTTGCGACTGGCGGGGGCTCCCTCGGCGGAGAAGCAGCAGGAAAGAAACGCGAAGTATCTCTCGCCTAGTAGAGCGGAGCCTGTGACCTTGCGCAGTGGAGGAGAGTGGCCGTTCCGAGAGAGCGAGGAGGAGGAAAGAAGCCGCGCGAGGAAGAGAATCTGCTTTGCTGAAGGATTCGTCCAGGTAAGGACCTGAAGTGCCACGGACAAATAGATTCCGAAGTCTCATTTTCCCCCTTCCTATTTCGCCAGGTCTGCATTTATTTATTTATTGTCCTTACTTTTGCAGTCCCAAACTCCTGGGCTTGTAATCCGGAACACGCACCTGTGAGAAAAATCCTTGGAAGTCAGTGCGGACTTCCATCTGAGTAGGATAGCATGGGACTGCGCTTTATCTCCAAGGTCTTCTCAAGGGATCAGCGAAGTAGAATTTGGACTCGCATCGTCTTAGCCCGATAACCTTTCTCCTTCTCATGTCTTTGAATATAGGGTAGGACTCACTGCTGTTAACAGACCTGACTTCCGGGATAAGCTTGCCCTTCCACAAGTTAGGGTTCAGCTAGTTGACAAATTAATGCTTTTTAATTTTTATTGTTGTTATTATTTTGTTGTCCCTTTCTGAGGGAGGGTGGGGCCGCTTGGCAATCTGCCTCTCTCCTAAATCCTCTATGAGTGGCTTAGCCTGTTCTTCCTGCTTCATTCTCTCTCTCTCCCTCCCTCCTCTCCCCCTTGTCAGAGTTGCAGATCCTGGTAATTTTAGCGAATATTTTTGGAGGGCAGAGGCACTTTTCTGTCATTATTGTTTGTTAGTATCTTAGATGATTATAGCAACATATGACATCAGGTTATCTGGAGTTCTTCTTGCATTATTTGGCAATAGTGTGAGGTTTTCTCTCTGAATCAAAATCTTGAGGGGGAAAAAGTAAATTATTGAAAGTAAATTATTGGAATTAAAGGATGAGTGTAACAATGATAATTTTAACCTTCAGTGCCCATACACGACCAGATGAGGTTCAAATTGTTCAAACACAAACACACATTGTACACACCTTGTTACCCTTGATTTGTCAGCATGTGGCCTCTTCCTTGAACTCTTCCATTTAGATATTGGCCCACCCTATCCCTAAGGCTTAAGAGCATGTATCAACAGCTATTGTAATCTAGTATGTAGAAGCATGTGAATTGAAATTATAGTTTTAATAAAAACAAACATGCATAGCACCAGGGTCTAAAATTACAATCCTATGTACTTTTCCCCCAAGTAAAATAGTTATACTGATAGCAGCATTTTTTTTACCCCCCGTCTTTGAAAGTGCCAGGTTTTAGAGATACAATTACGGTACTTGTTTGTTTCTGCTCAAATTTCTCTAAATTAGAAATATTTTATTGTTACCCTGAAAGGTAACAATAAAATATTTCTAATTTAGAGAAATTAGAAATTATTCAGCAAGTGATTGGTAAATGATGAAATGAGTGGGCCCAGGTGGCACCAGCAGTGCAGCAGGCTTAGCTTTCACGGTGCTAATATATTTGCTCTCACCCTGGCAACATGATTTCAGTCTTCCCATGGCTCCATCTAAAGTTAAGGAGGTGAAGAAAATAAGCTTTTTATTATGTGACTTTATACAGTTCTTAGCATTAACCGAATCTCTTTGCAACCAGTGCAGAAGTGCCAGTTGCTTTCTACTTGCTCTGATTTGTAGACATGAAAAATTGCCTGTCAATGCAAAGAATGTATTTTTTAGGTGCTGGCAAATTCTGTAGTATCTGTCATTTCAGTTGGGAGTTGATCTGCCTGCATTTTTCCTAATGTAGCACTGAATCCTATCCTTTTGTAGGATATATGCTGCGTTTTAGAAATTACTGTGTGTATCTTCTTTCAAGATTTTCCATGTCAGAAAACTATCCTAAGTATTGGAGGCCTAAGTCATTTTACAGTATGTTATGTGGATCTGGCTGTTCACTCAGGATTTGCCTATATTTGCCTGTTTTCTATAGTGATATTCCATATTAGGTAACACTATTGAATCATGTGCCTGAAGGCTGAAATCCTCTAAATTCTTGTTTCCAAATTCCTGTTACTGACATTAATTGTAATCTTATTCAGGTTGATTGTCCTCTTTTAAAGAAAAGTTAAACTAATAATGAACATTATCAGGATTAGTCTGAATTGCTCAGACTTACTGGGTTCTAATTATAATCAGCCTGACAGAAGCAATGTTACTGTTGCTAAGGAATATTTTTGGTCAGTGAAAGACAGTGCAAGATGTAGCAGTGGATATTAAATACAAATAAAATTCTGTGATTCATTTTTGGGTTTGAGGATAAGATACTGTAGTGCAAAGGGATTGTGACTAGGTTGTAGGCCATGTTCTGTTTGAATCATACTCTAAGCTGCCAGTGGTTTGTTGCTGTAAACAAAAGTAATTAAAATATATTTTGTAAGCAAAAATAAGCTGGAGGAGTTAGGTTTTGTTTTCTTCTTTAAAGATAATGTTTTGGTTATCTTGGTAACCAAAGATAATTGGTTGGTAAAAAAGTTAATTTTATCAAGTAATATCGGACTGCTTTTTGCTTTTACAGCATGATCAGATGGCTTATCACTAACTCCTTACTATTTAAGTAGGAACCTCTGACCCATTGGGTCATCCTTTCAGAGATATTTACTTACTAGATTCCTCAATGCCTTCAATAATGACACAATTTCTAATGTACTGTCTTCATTGGAAAAGTTGGGATATATTCAGAGATGTGTCTGCCTTGAATATAGCCCATGTTGAATGGTTTAGCACAAACAGCACAGGAAATGTTTTATGACACTTTGTATGATGTCATAAACTGCTTTATGCTAATGTGTGGTGAAGGTGCTGGCCAGTTTGGTGTAATGGTTAAGGGCTAGCTTAGAAACTAGAGGACTGAATTCCAGTCCCATTTTAGGCATACAAAACCAGCTGGGTAATTTTGGGCCAGTCACTCTGTCTCAGTCCAACCCACCTCACAGGGTTGTTGTTATTGTGGGGAAAGTAGGAGGAGGAAGGAGTATTTGCCATCTGAAAAAAGATGGGATAAATATTTTACACATATCATTTACATTTAATTTTCATTTAAATTTTCATTTAAATATCAGATCCTGTATAATGGCTAATTAGGCATCTTAAAGCAGATATAAGAGACAGCTAATTTTGTTGATTAGGAGTATGGTTTGGAAAGATTAGAAAAGCACATGCCCATTCATTACAAAATAAGTGAATGAGTTCTTTAAATTTACTTGACTGGATTTTTTTAAACTTCTCTGATCGTTGACCAATTTTCTTATCTGACCAAATAGTTGTCTTACACTTTTCAAATTGTTAGTCCAGTATATCAACTGACATATCATATTTTGTGAATGACTGTACTGCTACTAATGGATTGAAATTCCATCCAGAAATATTGACTGTTCTCATATATTTTTTCATTTTCTACTTGCTGTGAGAAAGCCCTGTTCTATGCTTGTTATTTACATGCAGTGAATCGTACATAATCTTTTTTCCCAGGATTCCACTGCATGTGGATCACAAGCATAGAGCAGGGCTTTCTCACAGCAAGTGAGGAAAAAAGGACAATTTGCATCAGATTTTGAGTTTAGACAGTCATATTTAGAGTTATCTGCCCCTGCAGAAAATTTAAATTGTGCAAAATTTGCGATTCTTGTGAAAATCTATACAAGTGACAACCACAGGAGAGGATGAATTTGGTTTGACTTGATTTTAATTGAAAATGACCTGCTTCATTTACGTGTTGTGAGGATTATCCTGACAGTTGGATTTATAAATCATAATGAGGTTCAGAGTACTTAGCATTGGCTTATGTGCTGTGTGTACCCAGTTGTGATTTATTTAATAAACAAGTAAAACAAGTAGCTTAGTGTAATACAGTATGTGACCTCAACCCGTATATCTTGTGAACATAAATTAATGTTAAGCTTATCATTAGGCATTTGGTTCACAAAGGATGCAAAGCCAGTATCTAACAAATTGCAATATATCTTAGCTGAATGCATTGATTGTCAATTTCAAATGTAAGCATTTAGAATGCTGCAATTACAAAAAAACCCCACCCCACATTTCTAAAAAGCTATATTTGCTAGGTTAATCTTTTCTCTTGCTTTAAACATTAATTTTGTAGATAAGGCTATGCAAATGTCTTGCAATCTTCTCCAATCTATGTGTACATGAGGCATGAAAACATTCATCAATAACCATGCTGGTTACAGAATTTAGGGATTCAAAATCCTCAAGTCTAGAAATCCTCAGGCTGGGAAAGTTTATTGCAGTACTTTTTTTTAAATGTGACTTTCCACCACATTTTTGTCAAAAAGCTGTTTAAATGTCAGCTAGAGGTTGACAGACATGTCCAAAAGGTACTTTCAGTGTTTTCTTACAAACCTGGAAAGATATGATTTACCACAGGATTCTTTCTCCAGACAACTATTGTGTAATTAAAAAAACACTGCAGAAAATAGAATATTTCTTCCTCAGATTTACAAATGACACCAAGCTGGAATTGAAAGATAAGATAAAATATTCAGTGTTTTTGTGTATATGTTTGTGTCACAGAGTGACAGTAAAGATCTTTTCCCAGAGTGATAGCTCCTCTGTTGTCTTAATAAAGGATACTTTGGGGGGGTGGGGGAGAGAAAGAAGGTCAATCTTCAAAATAATTTCTCTCTCCTTAAAAATAATCTTGAAGATTGATCTTTGGGGAATAAACAGACAATTTATTTACCAGAACTTTGCCTCTGGGAATGTGGTGATAGTACTGGGTGTTGCCTATTAAAGGCTGATACACTTTAGCTTGTAATGGAAGAGCAGTCAGATGCCACGATGACTTATTTGCCTGGCACAAAGTTTGCAAATGTTTGTATTAAAGGAGAAATCTAGCTCTGTCCTGGAAATCAAATTCCAGTTGCTAAGTTAAAGATTGAAAGCCAGGATAAACTTCCAGGATAAACTATTGAGTTTGCTTTGAATCAAACTCTTTCAGACATAATTCCCTTTAAAACATCATTTGTTGTTGAAAAGGACAGTTTTAACTTCCTTGTTTAGAGAAAAGATATATTTACTGATGACTGTTATGTTAAACTCAAGGCCTGGGGGCTGGATCCAGCCCGAGGAGTACTTAGATCAGGCCTGCGGGGCTGCCCTGGAAACAGCGAAGGACCAACCCACAGTGCCTCTGTCAGTGAAAACAAAGCTCGGGAGGGCCATATGCAGCCCTCCTGAACTCTGTTTTTGCTGGCAGAGGGTTTCAGGAGGCCATCACAGTCAAAAACGGAGCCCATTTTCGCTGGCAGAGTGCTTGGGCATCTACAGACACCCCCAACACAAGTGATGCCAAGCTGACCACACCCACCCTGGCCCCCCAAGGTCAAACACAACCCTGATCCGGCCCTCAATGAAATCCAGTTTGACACCCCCCCCTTATGGTGGTCTTGTGTAAAAATGGGGAAAAAATGAAGTTGTGATTTAACGGTTTTGATAATTAGATAGAATATCAGTAGACAATGGGAAATACCTGATGCAAAAAGAGCTGCCCCTAAGGATTGAATTGCAAATTGTTTGATTGCCTAGATAGAAAGGATACAGAAAAAAGCCGTATGCAGTCTGATTGACTATGTGGGAAAATGTATCTGTAAAGTTATTTAGGATGTCACTTGTAGACATTACATGCATTACTTAACAGCTTGCTAAGTTTACATTTTAGTTATTGCTTTATTGAATGTATAAATTGATGTTCATATATAGTGCTAAATAATAAAGCATGATTTATATAAATTTATATAGTATAAATTTATATAGATTTATATAGTGCAGTATGTGAGCCCAGTTATTGATGTCAAACTGAGAAACTCAAAGAAGCAAAATAGAGATAGCACTATATGCCGTGAGCTATAATCACCCTAATACAGATGCTCAGGGTGATACGGGGATGAAGTATAAAAGAAATAAGACATCCAAAGGAGAAAAGATAGTAGCAGGAAGTAAGTTTAATTAGGAAGTAAGACAAACAGGATAAAAATTAACCCAGTGATGATGGAGATTAGTTTTCTACATTTTCTAAATGATGATGTTAGTGGTTATAAGATGCTTGTACTGATTCAGGATAATTGTATCAGCGCTGCTGATGTTATTGAAAATATTACCATAAAGATTCCTTTCTGTCAAGCTTCAACTTTTTTTGACTATGTGGCACACACCCACGTAATTTACTTGGCATGTGGACAAGGTTTTGTTGCTACCTTCTTCTGGGATGCTTCTTCAACTTCTCAATCTGTTCTATAGCCTTTGGACCTCCTAATAATCAGCTAAGATTGTGTAGGTTTTATAAAAATACATTGCACACAAACTACTGTAGCATTATTCAGTTTAGTTCATCTTTAAGAGGAAAATTGACCAGAAATCCAGCCTGATTAGATCAAAGCTGTGAAGCCTGATCAAAAAAATAAGAGTAAAAGGGATGTTGGATATCGTTCAGTATCACAGTAATATGATTCTATTAAATACTGTATAATCCTTTAACTATGAAAACCTTTCAAAAGCTTGTGTTTTATGTTGCTTTGTGACACAAATTCTGAATATTGTATTTATCCCAAAGAATGTAACAGCCATTCAGTGTAGAATCTTAACACTCAAAGATCATGCATGCCAATGGGTGGCAGTATAAAACATACTTAGTACAAACATACAGAAAACTATCCCAGAACTTTTGTACAGTTCTTGGAAAGGATGCCAAATTTCAGTTTTAGCTCTACTACAAGGTACACAATCCTTGGGATCTAATCACTGTACCACCACAGCTCTTGACTGAGATTCCCATCTCCTCTCCTTAACAACCTTCAAGGTCCTGGAATTATGACGGAAATTGGGACTGTCAGAATTGCTGCTGCTAAGCAGTCATGGGACATTCACTTTATGACAGCATTGCTAAGCAACAGGAGTGCTGGTTCCAATTGCTGTCCTAACCCAACGACTACCTGTATTAACTTTTTATATATTGGTTGCATTGAGCCTTTTGCTCAGAACTGAGTTAATGCTAGGCAGACTAGAGATGGTACAGCTCCACATCAAAGGTACTTTGTGTTGAGTAACGACTGCTTACGCTTCTTAAAAAGAAGTGATTTTTGTTCACAATAACTGAAGTATCATAAATCTTGATGGCCTATGAAAAATTCTTACATTGATTTAGGTGGATATTGTTTAGATCACTGCATTCCAAATCTGCATAAATTGCCAAATTGGGTAAAAGTGGTTTTTCTTTGGTTAATGGCACACAAACCCCTTACCCAATCACAAGAGGGACATTGAAATAGACTCTCTGATAAGTGGTAAAAAGGACTTTCTGATAAGCAGTACTGAAGGAAAAGGTCTGGGAAACCTTAGTTTAGATGATGTTAATCACTGCCTGAACAATTTGACAGTCTTGGTTTTTCATTTTCTAATGCAGTTACCCTGCTTTTCTTTATTTAAAGAAAACATATTTTTCTCAATTTAATGCCATTTAATTGATCTGATTTTTCCAGGCTGAACACATTTAAATAGATGAAATGGCAAAAGTTTAAGTGTTGTTCAACAATATTGTTGAAGAATCATTATGTGCTGAATGTGGACAAAAAGTCTGATATTCATATTCAAATATTATTCTATGCTACTAATAAAAGTTCTCTTAAGACCTTTTAAAAACATCATGAAACTGTAATTCACCATAAAGTTAACTATTGAAAGTTATTCTGTTCATGAAATGAAATGATATTAAAGGAGTGTAATATAAGCCCTGAAGAGATCAGAATCAGAATGTTAGAAGCTTTATTGATAGTACAATATACAGTTTCTTCATTGCTATCCTGGCAGTTTTTCTTCCAAGTTGGATGAAAAATGTGTGGCTATCCTATGAGATATTTAAGACAATAAAACCAGCTTTGCATTTCACGTATCAAACTATTATCTGTGCTCAACTATGTCTTTGAAACTATTATGCACTTGTAAGGCAGGGGTCCCCAACCCCCCAGTCCACAGCATGCCAGAAACGGGGCAACGCAAACCAGTGAAGCCCTATCCATGGGATGCAGGCAGCACACAAAACCACATCCCCTCTGGTCTGCAGAAAAACCCGTCTCCATAGAATTGGTCCCGGGTGCCCAAAAGGTTGGAGGCCAGTGTTGTAGGTTGATGGCTGGTATCTTTTTAAAGAAGTCATTTTAGATTTTTTGTTTCCACCCAGCCATTTGCACTTTACATACACTTGTTTATTCACAGTGACTAATTACCATTCTAGAATTGAGTATGATATAAATATACACATTTTCCCATGAATTTTATTTGCCAGAAAGTATTTTGTATTTTCAGTGCCACATGTTTACATCTTAGCAAGTATTAGTTTACTAATCTGTATCTTACACAGTTGTCTTGACTTGCCATTGCTGATACTGCTGCACTGAAAAACATCTGTGATATGTGGAGGTGTGAGAAAAAAATGGGATTGTCCTCCTTTGTCTTTCTGTTTATGTGCTGTGTAGAGACTCGCAAAAGCTCACATGTAAAATGTTTAAGGACAATATAATATTCTTTAAGCAATGGCAAGTCAAGGTAGAATCTTGGTTGGGAAATAAAATTAATAGTGGCCTAGTTGATAGTAGCCTGCTTTTCCAAAACGTCAATGCTGCTAAAGTCAGATTATTTTAGTTTCATTCTAAATCATAAATACAGCTTAGAAAAAAAGCTAAATCATTTTAATAGGTGTAAATAGCAGTATACGGAATGCACAATGGGAAAGTATTCAACATTTTTCAGTTAACCAATCATAATTTGTCACTAGGCCATTAAAAAGTGGTTCTATCATCAATATTTTTGTCAAGAAAAAACTGATCTAAAGGAAAGTTGCTTTTATACACAGCTAGAAAACACTGGCATTTATATTTGTTTCATTTATTATTAACTTTTATGAGTGGGATGGGAATTTATCACAATGCCTTGTCAAGCACATGACTTCCAATATAAAGATAAAGGCTTTTTTGAGTTAAACTAGATTCTTGTCCACTGTATGACACACATTTTCTCAGTAGCAAAACACAAACGGTTTGTCTTTGCCACCTTCTGGCATCTTTTTGTTGTTTCTAACAAAAGGTAGTACTTGACTTACAACTATTTGTTTTTGATCATTTGAAGTTAGAACAGTATTGAAAAAAGTGACTTACGGCTGATTTTTCACACTTACAACCATTACATCATTCTCATAGATACATGGTCAAAATTTGCATGCTTGGCAGTTGGCATGTATTTATGGCAGTTGCACTGTTCCTCAGTCATGTGATCACCATTTGCAAGCTTCCCAGCTGGCTTTGTACAAGCAAGGTCAATGGGGGAAGGCAAATTTGCTTAATGAGCGCGTGATTCACTTAGCAGCTGCAGTGATTCACTTAACTGTGGTAAAGAGGTTGTAAAATGAGGTACAATTAATTTAACAACTGCCTTGCTTAGCAATAGAAATTTTGGGCTCAACTGTCATTCATGGAGGACTACCTACACCTTTCATTGCTACGAATTCTGGTGCCACTTGCTTAAATAAATAAATAAATAAATAAATAATTTAATATTTACTTTTTGTTTTAAGTTTTTCTCATCTTCATTATTTTCATAAATAACTCAAAATTGCAAACATACCTAACACTCTTTCTTCATCCTGTCTTCTCACCAAGAACAGCTGTGTGAGGTGAGTTGGGCCTGGGAGAGTGATTGGCCCAAAGTTGTCCAGCTGGCTTTCATGCCTAAAGTGAGACTAGAGTTCATAATCTCCCACTTTCTAGTTTGGTTCCTTAACCACTAGACCACAGTGGCTCTTCCATTAATATTTTCAGTGTCTACATTTGAAACAAACTTTTGCGTCATTCAGCAGTATTACCGGTATATAGCATTTGGGGAAAATACGCAATACCTTGTTTATTGTTTATATTTATCTCCTTTAGCATACCTGTGTGAATAATCTGCTAAATATATTTTTATTTCAGTGGGTTTCTGAGAAGTTAGAATTTTCTTTCTACGCCCTTTAAAGTAAATAGGTATTTTTGTCCTCTGTAGAAAATAAATTCACTCCCATGATATGCTGCTATTTCTTTTCAAAGCTTAGCAGCTAAAGCTTGAAAATTGATCCTCTTCTCAAGATATCATTTTGCTAATTTCAGTTAGTAAGAAAGCAGGCGTTTCCATCTAGGTGAGGCAAGTATGAGGATGTGTTCTTGAAACTCGTCATTCAAAATTCCACACAAGGAGATCTCTGTTTCACTTTCAATATCATACATACAAGTAAATCTGGTATGGATAAACTCTAAGATTATCTTAGCATATAGGTTTTATTGATTTATTATGCACCATCAAGCTGGTGTTGACCATTTGTCCGATGTGATGTAAGGTCTCCTGCTTGAGCAGAGGGTTGGACTAGAAAACCCCCAAGTCCTTTCCAACTTTGTTTTTCTGCGTTCTATGTTCATGACTGTAGCCTTTTACATTTTTTCCCATCCTACAAATTGAACAAACCTTCATGTGCTGGTGCTGGCTATCATATGCTAATGAAAACTGGATTGGTTTTTATCACCTAATTGCAGATTGCAGCTGCTAACATTATCATCCCTTTCTTTTGTTGTGACTGAATGTTGTGACTGAATGTCCATGACAAACAGCTTGTGATAGTAAACATACATACAGCATATTACTGTAGTGACAATAGTTGGAAGTAATTGGGACCTGACTCGAAACAAATACTGTACACATTACTGGCTCTGAAGGTGATGTGGATAGACCTTGAGCCGCAGCGGGGGACATATGGGTGTATATTTCTTTTCATTTCAGAATCTAAGTAACATTTGATCTCTGCATCAGTCTTCTCACCATTGCATTTTAGTAGGTTATCTAATCCTAACTATTAATTATATTTTATACTTAGTCACTGATAATGATCTTTCTATTTTCCAGAGGATGAGCTGTTAAACATTCATTTGCAAATCCTTGAATTTGGAAATACTGTAGAAGAGATGCAGAGCATGTTTGATATTTTTCCACTGTTAAAGTGGATAGGACGGAGGAAGACATTTGTTCATGTCGATGTTCTCTTAACAGCCTCAGAGCCAGATTGAACCAGATCAGTTGGCACTGATCCCTGAGGAGAAAGCCAACAGGTACTTGTGCAGTAACAGGTTCAGAAGGGTGTAGATGGTTCAGAAAATATCATAAGGCAAAGCCAATGTTAGAAGTGGATTATTGGGAGACAAAAGGGATATGGAAAGGACTTGTTTCAGCAATATTTTGAAAAAGGACATGTGGTATATGACCATTTATGTAAATGATAGAAATCTCTGAACTGATAGGAGACACTTAGAATGCTTAATTGTGAACAAATACTGGGTATGACAGAAATCTGGTAGAATGGAAACATGAATGAGGTACGATTGTTTCTGGATATAAATTCTATAGAACTAACAGAAAGGAGTACACACATTAAAGAGTATAAATTTGATCATATTATAAAATATTGGATGATTAGGTTTCTTTACAAAAAAAACTAGTGGCGTGGTGACAAGATAAAAACTTTGAGGGTTGTCTACATTATACTTTTTAATTAAATTGCCATTAGATATTTACAGTCATTTATTTCCCATATTGTATATATAGTAAAGGGTGTGAACTTCATGAACTTTGATAGTTTTTCATTGAGTGGTTTAACTTGATGAAAAGATAATATTTCCACATTCTTCTACAGTGCATAAGCTTTTACAGACCATTATTGAAGTAATTCTGACCTAGTGGTGAAATCAAATTTTTTTTACTACCGGTTGGTGGGCGTGGTATGGCTTGGTGGGCATGGCAGGGGAAGGATACTGCAAAATCCCCATTCCCTCCCCAGTCCTGGGGGAAGGATACTACAAAATCTCCATTCCCTCCCCACTCTGGGACCAGCCAAAGGTGGTATTTGCCGGTTCTTCGAACTACTCAAAATTTCCGCTACCGGTTCTCCAAACTGCTCAATTTCTGCCACCAGTTCTACAGAACCTGTCAGAACCTGCTGGATTTCACCCGTGATTCTGACCATAGTTTTAGAAGTCAAGTATTATTCACTGGTGCCATTTCTGCAGCCATCCCATTTGCAATATTTTCCGTTTTAGTTCTCTTCCAAGGATTGGGAAAATAAATGAAAACAGCCCCTAAAGTCTTGAACTTCCTTCCTAGATCTTCAAGTCTATAGTGGTGGGGTTATAATCTATTATTTCCAACATTGCTTTTCTGGGCAAGGATTTTCAGGCAGAAAATTATGGTGCTCCCCTCTTCGGAAGGCTCTGGATCCATTCCTTTATCTTCCCCCTTTATGGTTTGGGATCAGGTTACCTATGGGAACTGGAAGGAAAGCCTTTATTGCCATGGCACCTGTTGTGGCCTGCCAGCAGCCAGCACAACTGGCAGCAGTGTTAGACAGTGAGGAGATTGGGGAGGAACATGGGCCAGTCCTGGGGGCTGGGGGAAGCTTGGACGAGGGCTCTGCGTCAGGGAGATAGACAGCAACGAGGCAGAAGAACAGCTGGACCCGTTCCCAGTGTGCACATGTGCAGACCTGCCAGAAGACAAGAACAACTCAGAAAGCAGGGTTGACTTGGGAGTAAAGTCACACCTTGGAAATGATTGGCCCTTCCCATGGGAAACAATGGGGAGGGGGCTTTTGCAGGAAACTATTTGTTCGGTAGTTTCAAAAGTGGAAAGTTCTGTTCGTGACTCCTAAGAGACTCTGTGCCAAGTTTTGCCTTACTTTGTGTTTGGAAATAAGTTACATGGCAGCTTGCCAAACGAGATAAGGTGTGTTGAGAAATATTCTTTTGAAAAACTGTTTGGACAAACCTTGCTGACTGTGAATGAAAGTAATTCACAGTCATGTAAATAAAAGAGGTTTTGCCGGGACCAATTCCTGCTTCCTGCATTTTAAGGGAGCCTAGGTCAGAACAGCACCCACCTATGGAATATCATTCCACCTGAGATAAGGCTGGCCTCAACTCTGTTGGCCACTCATTGGGCTCTCAGAACATGGCCTGGGGCTTTGGGTATGTGTTGGAGGCCATCTTTTGTCTTTGTTGGTGGTTATTTCTCATGATGTTTGTCTACAATGGATTTTAATTTTTACCTTGTGTATTTTATATACAATGTTTTGCCTACAGTCACATATGTGAGATGGGTGACTACATGAATTGAAAGAATGAATGAAATAGTTTACAGACTCATTGCCTGGCAGAAAATAGGAACTAATGTAACAGTATATCAAAAAAAGTTAATTTGTAACTGGGTGCTCCAATAGTTTAAAAAAAAATCAAGCCAAACTGTTCATAGTGGCTTAATGACTGGGAAGGCTTTTTGTATCCTTCAAAATGTATAATCCCTCCTCAGATTTTATGAAAATAAGGTTCTTGGTTTTACTTAGAAAGTTGTAGAAACTTTCAAGATGCTATTATTGTAATTTAGTCATTTTGATTAGATGTAATAAAGCTGCTGTTTTGGAGATAGCATAGTATGTTTGCTTGTGCTGTAATACATGATTGGGCAGACTTACTCCATCCCTCTAGTATCTTATTTATATTTAATGACAATTAAATTACCTAAATGTGTACAGGTAGACCTTGCTTAACTTCAGCAATTGGAACCAGAATTTCCATCACTAAGCAATGCAGTTCTAAAGTCTAACATCAAATGACCACATTACTTAGCGATTACAATTCCAGCAGTCCCTGTTGCCACTGTTCAGCAAGGATCATGGGTTATTAAATGAGGATAATAGCAACTTGCATCTTCCGACTTCCAACAAGGAAAACCAATGGAAAAGCTGGCAGGAAATCCTGGATGGGTCCCAAGCAGGCTGGCATGTGAGTGAGTGCAGCGGGGGTGGGTGGGGGTGTTGTGACAACATAAACGTGGATGGATGGGGGAGGGCTAGT
>JANHZT010009908.1:64655-75996 GCA_032468215.1 Stegonotus admiraltiensis | reverse complement strand
CGAGGATGCTAAATGGTACAGCCCGGCTTGGGCTTTGCCATGAGGACAGTGTCAGTGTGCACGTAGCAAGCGCAGAAGCAGCAGAAGGACGGGTCCCAAGCGGCGCGCGGTGCCGACGGGGCGGGCGCGCGCGCGCCCCTGGATGTTCCCCGGACGGCCGCCGAGGCAGCTGCTGTTTGCAGCTGGCGCGCGCTGTCCTCAAAGGCTCTTTGAGCTCCGGCGCCGAACCTTCCTTGGCCCCGTTCTAAGGAAGGGGAAGAAGTAAAAGGAATCCCGCCCCGCTCTTTTTACCTCATTTGCTTTTTTTTAAGGATGCGCGTGCGCGAGCGTGTATGCGTGCAAAAAGCTCAAGGGACCTAGTTATCTTTAGTACTGGAACAGGACATTCAAGACGCTGCAAATCTTGCATGCTGCCTGGGATGGTGCACTTACTTCATGGGCACCCCACCTGAGCCTCCTACTTTACACGTTGGCGTCCCTTGTAGCTCCAAACAAAATCTTAGCTGGCCTTTATAAACAAATAAGGCAGAGAAGATGTATTTAAGAACCCTGAAGAAAAGTGATCCACCAAGCAAATCCTTCTGGAATGCTTTTACTTCTGTAGGAAGCCGCAGATTAAAATATTGTTTATTCTTAATATTAAAAAGAGGCAGGATAGAGTGTTTCTCCTAAAGGAGAACAGAAGAAAAATCTTAACGAAGGCAGAAAGCAGCCCCAGTTTTCCTGCCATAGGCAAATAGCCTCAAGCAGAAGCTTAAGTGTCTGGTCTTTAGAAACCGAGATTTTGTATCCATTCAGAAAGACTGGGCCAATTTATTCATGAGACTCCAAATAAGCAACACAATTAGGCATGCCAAAACTGACAAGATTAGCTCAGACAAACACCTGGGATTTGCATTTCCCCTTTTGCCTGTAGAGCCAGCCATGACCCCTACATGACCCCCCTAGGAATCTGGCAACAGCCATTAAAATATTAAAGGACACATTCTTACATAAGAACAAGCATCTCAATCACAAAGCCGCAAAGAATGTATAAAAAACTACCTACTCTCAACTCCTATTTTGTTAGCCACCCCAGAATCATTCTGCTATCAACTAGTTTCTGGCTATCAAATAAACTGAGACTTCCTTTTCTGCAGCCTGCCTCCATTTTATTTCCAGTGTTGTTCTCCCGGCTTGGAACCGGACCGGATTTTTCTTCCAACAATTTAGCACACCAGATGGGACTCCAAGCTAACCTGACCAATGGATCTGGCCCAGGTAAACCTCCACCTTGATGGCAGCAGACCTCTTGTGTCTGTGGGTGGGTTCCCCAAACCTTGCCCATTTGGAGCAAGGGTAGTAAAGGGCTGCTTGGAAAGGAGGTGAGTACCTCTAAATTTTAACTTTTAAAGCCCAGGAGAGCAAGGGAACTGTGTATGCCTGTGTGTGAGCGAGAGGATCCTTCTCCCAGTCACAGCTGGATCCTGCTCCTTCCATGCCTTTCTTAGCCTTCCCCCAGGCTGTTCACTACTCCCAAAGGACCATGACTGACAGAGTCATGGTCCTCCTATCCAAGGAGGTGACTGTACTACTGCTGAAAGGAGCAGAGGTTCTTCCAGACTCTCCTGGGTCTGAAAACCACAAAGCAGGCTGTGAAAGGAGGTGCACATACTACTGCAGGGGAGCAGAGGTTGTCTCAAAACCTTTTTTGGTCTGAAAACTGCTGGCAGGCTGTTCCCTAGAAAGGAGGGACCATACTCTGAGAAGGGAACCAGAGTCCTCCAAGGCCCTTTGTTGTTTTGGTCTGAAAACCAACACAGGTGGGACAGGAAGCTTGTAAAGAAGCTTGGTTGCAAGGGAGACCTGGCAGAGCCAATTGCATCTCTACATCAGATATACAGAAACATGAGAAGTTCCTGCTCGAAGGTCTTGCCAGGTTCCCCACTAGGAGACTTCCTCGATGCAAGAGGCGATGGCCTATCCTTGCTGGTATGAGGAAGATATGAGCAAGGGAATTATCAAGAGATGGACTTTGCTCAGGGACGCTTGAAAACCAATTTGGCTAAATAAAGATACTTAAAAGAAAAGAAAAATATAGTAACATTGATCTTTCTTCCCTTCTAGATTTTTGTTTCTCCTAATTTAGATTATCTAAGATTTATAGTGAGAATGACCAGGGTGTGTAAACCTTAGGGTTCTGTTTTCCCTTTCTTTTCTCTTTCCCTTGTCTTTGTGTGTGTATGTGTGTCAAAGTCTTTGTGTGCCCTCAGGGTAAATGTAACTGTTAAATATCTCTAATCCCTAGAGACAAGAATTTAAAATTCTGTTAGGAAAAAAATGTTAAAATAAGCCATAAAAAGATAAATACCTTCACCCTAGTTTGCCTGGCCAGCAAACTGTGTCCATTTCCCCCCTCTCTGTGCCTTTAAGAACAGCCTAAGGTTTTCAGGAGGGAATGTTTTAAGCTTGTTTAATTCCATCGGTTAGAGATATTTCCAAAAAATGTAAAAAGTTGGATAATGAATATAGTAGGGATGTCTGTTTGTCACAGCATGAATTTGGTGGGGAAAGCATTATAATGGTGGTTTAATCTACCAAACCATTCTTAATTTTATTACATTCCAGGATTTATTATGTGGCATTGTAGAAGAGCATTGCACATTTGTGCAAATTCAGTCAAATATAGTTGTGTACATATATATAACTTCTAGACTGATTGACTGTGTCTCATATGTGGTTATCAACTATTCTTACATATGAACAAAAATGACAACTGACCATGCGCTCTAGCAGTCATTAAATAATTTGTATGATTTGTCATTTTACAATGTGGTTTTCAGAACGGGAACACTGTACCAGCATTGTGTTGCTTGCTCATGCAGAAATAATACATAATTTTTAAGTAAACATACAAATAAATAAATGTAAAATCCTCAGGAGGAATAGGACTAATATATCGAGCACTTTTGCTTTGGTCCTGCTCTTGAAGAACAGCCTGCTGCATTCTTTTACCTTTAACCCACCTACCTGTGTTTCCCCGAAACTAAGACCAGGTCTTATATTAATTTTTGTTCCAAAAGACACATTAGGGCTTATTTTCTGATTAGGGCTTATTTTCAGGGAAATACTAAATGCATCCATCAGGCTGACAATCTTAACTGGGTCTTATTTTGGGGATAGGGCTTATATTACAAGCATCCTGAAAAATCATGCTAGGATTTATTTTCTGGTTGGGTCTTATTTTTGGGGAAACGGGGTAGGTGCTGCCTTCCTATGGGCCTATTGCGTGCAGAAATCTTTGTGGCCCAAATCCCAATTATGCTGAAGGGATTAAGATACACATATACTAGCATGGAGGGATGTGAAGATCTTTGTTGCTCTGATCCCTTCCTTCATTGCTGGATGATAACAAAAGGCCTTCTGGGCCTTTCCTTCCTTGCAGTTCACATTAGCATAGGAATGTTCTGGCAACACCAGTATTCCTTTCTGAACACATGACATTGGTTTATTATCTCATTCCACACCCATGTTTTAAACAGCCTAACACAGATTGTTAATATTCAGGAAAATAACTGGTTCTTCGACATTGAGCCATATGGTTTAAACTTTATGCCCCTTTAGAGAGATATGATCATGTAACCAGGCCATCTTTGGTCAGACTTTGGTACATTTCCTGGAAGGAGTTTAGCTTAGTTTAGCAAAATCAGGCCTGCATCTTACCAGTATCAATACAAGAAGGGCTGAATTATATTAAAATTCCTAATGAGGAAAAGCTCCAACTCAACAATCTTGCAAAAAAGTCACTGTAAGTATTCAGACACTATATAGAAGATGCAATAGGAAAACAAGCACAAAACTGAGTATGCCTTTTATATAAATACTAGAATAAACCACAAGTACGTGGGGGGGTCTCTCTCTCGCTGATATATATTTATTTATTTATATTTATTTATTTATTTATTTATTCATTCATTCATTCATTCATTCAATCAATTTATATACTTCCTGAGCTGGGCTAAATCAGGGTTAGGCAACTGTAATTTATGAAATACATGAATGTTGCCAACTCCATTTTGACAGTCCCCAGAATTATCCCAAATCCAGCCCAAAATATTCATGGTACACCTCTGCTGGGCTAGCATCAATTTTATTTTATTTTGTTTTGTTTTGTTTATTTATTTTATCCCACTTATTTTTTTTTAGAACTAGCTCAAGGTAGCAAACATACCTAATACTCCTTCCTCCTCCTATTTTTCCCTACAGCAACAAACCTGTAAGGGGTTTTGGGCTTAGAGTGATTGGCCCAAAGTCACTCAGCCAGCTTTCATGCCTAAAGTGGGATTAGAACTCATGATCTCCTGGTTTCTAGCCTGGTGCTTTAACCTTTAGACCCAACTGGTGTATTATACTTACATATTTTACATTACATATTCAATATTACTACTATTCAGTCTTCCCACACTCCCCCCAAATGGGAGGAAAATTTAGCTTGTTTCTAAATTTGTTATGACCTGTATGGCATTTATAGACTACATATATATATATATATGTTGATTTCTCCTTCTCCTTACAAAGCTTAACCTTGGAGGAGCCTGCGTGCATGAAGAAAATTCTGACTAATATTTCTGTGAATAAAACCCTTTGAGAACACTGATATGTTTGCAATTTGACATTCTCTGGATTTCAGTCAGATCCAATGTTGAGATCCCTTTTAAAAATCAATAGATTAAACCTTTATTTGCCTTCATGTGACTCACTTATGTGGCTCAGAGAAAAAAAACTTTACAGCCAGGCAATAAAACAGAGCACTTCATGATGCTGTTTACGTGGAAAATGTGTCTGTAGTTCTAATTATCCCAGTGTTTAGCTGTGCGTGACATACAGAGAAGAGGACACTGGAGTTTGGAGTAGATTCAAATCCATTCTGTGAAGACAGAGGGTGTGATCATCCCGGTCAAAGTCAGGGATTACAGATATCACAATCAAGAAATAGTCATGATTCCCACTAGAAGAAATATGACTCTGGTTCTACAGGATAGATTATTTTAGTCCATAAAAAAACCTCACATTATTAGACAGATTGAGTTAGTTATTTAGAAAGGGTTTCCATCATTGATTTTATTTAGAAAACAAATACTTTGTCTCTTTGGAGGATCCCTATGGAAAAATGATCCAAATTTGTCAAGGTATAAGCGCTTTTTCTTATAGTAATTGAACTACCTCTTTCCTATCTATGTTGTAAAGTTAGAGAAGGGCAGGCATACTTATACTTACTTCTTCACTTCCAAGAACAGTGGAAAAGACATTGACATGATGAAGATACATGGAGAAGCTGAGGTAGGAATTTCCCCCCTCCAATTTCACTTTTGGGGGTTGATTAAAAGTTTTTTTTAAAAAGTGTATACATATTCTTTAAGAGTTGTTAATTCTTACTCCATCTAATTACTCCGTTATCCATTAAACATAAGCAGAAAATAATTCTGCTCTTGTTTAAAGGGTTTGGAACATTCAGTGGACCTAAAAAAGAGAGTTGGGGCCCACAAGGGGGTAACTATTATGGATTTTGAGCAATGCTTGCTTTCTCTTTTTAATAATATGTGTTCCTGGCAATGTGGGTCTGAGCTTCCTATATTTTTAGGAAGTTAAATATTATAATCCTTTATTCTGGAGAGTGCATTTGTCCAAACCAGACATGTACGTGCTATGCTGATGTGCATGTCCATTTTTAGAGACTCACCAAGGCCTATGAGTAATATTTTATATTGCTGAGAATGACATTAGCTATTAACAGTTGTTGCTTTGCCTTTCATGTACCTTACTAGTATAACTTACTATGAATTATTTAAAGCATCTGGAAAAGAATAACCTAAAAACTACATTTGCTAACTAGTATAACATTCTATTCAAACAAGAAAAAGCAATCAAATCTTCCACATGATACCAGGGTTGCCTATTTTTTAAGATTATACATGTCTGGGATTTTGAAAAGTTTATTCAAATGAGTTGCTAAGGGAGATGTGCAGTCAATCCCAAAATATTGAGCACAGCTTAGTTTGGGCTGTCAATCAGTCCCTCTGACTGTTTTTTGACTTCCCTTCAAGGTATTTGCATTACCTTTGCATTTCTGAACCGCCTAATACTATATAACTTTATGAGTTACATCTCACACATATCATTACTTGGGCTCTAAGATTCTCTCCAGTGGATCTCAACTCTGCTAACCATATGGAAGTGTTTGCCATTGTCATAATTATGAATATTTCCAATTTAATTTCAATTTATTTCCAATTTAGATATCCCACCCCTGGGATATCTTGGTGGTCTATCAAAGGTTAATCAGGGCCAACTTCTGTTTTGCATGTTTTTTTTTCAAGGCCATCCAAAGTGAGGTAGCTGTTGCTATCTACAGAAAAGGCACAGCAGAGAGTTTATGGAATGGTCTCCCGGGGAGGCTTGTTTAGCATTTTTGGATCAAAAACTGGGAGGGATGATAAAGTGGAGTCCCCATTGGCAAAGCCACTCTTCCAAAGACTCCCTATAAAAGATCTTTATAATAAACGGCTACTGGTCAGAATGAGCTACCCGATACCCCTGAGTCTCCTAAATCTAGCCCGAGGAGAAATAGAAAGGTAGGTAAGATCATCTGCACATACTTATTTTTGTTATCTCTCAGAAGCATTTTGGTCAGAAATGGTTCTTAAATTTTTCACCCTACATTTCATAGGGATAGCTGTCTTATTTCAATATGAGGAACATCTTCATGTGCTACAATTAAGAATTTCAAAGTGCTATTTAAAAAGTGACATTTTTAAAAAAATAAATGGGGTCCTAGAATAAATCATGGGAATTCTTCGAATCAGAAGGGCACTAATTGGAGGAAGAGAACTGCAATTAATGAAGGAAACTGATTTGGGACTTCTCAAGCTCTAGGCTGATTCTGCAAATCACAGAGCCTTCTTTTCCAGCAGTTTCGGATGAACTGTTATGTTTTGCAGCAAGAAAATCAACATCCTCCTTTTTTGTGACACTGCAGAACTTAAAACAACATCTGGGTAGTCACTTTTTCATAGTGAGATGTTTTTGTTTTCTCCAGAATATTCAATATGACTGTTTCTTCACCCTTCTTGCTTCAGCTCACTGTTGAAGATGATCATTGGGGAAATGCACTCTCTTTTTGTAAAAAATTTGACAAGCAGTCTCGGAAGCACGATTTGTGCTGCCTGTATAGAAAGGAAAGAGACAGCTTGCTTTATACACGTTTCAATTTTCTTGTGTTATTTTTTTTACCCATACCATCCTAATTAGGTTTTCTGGCAAACTCTATCCAATGCTATTCAGATAATCTGACTTCGCATGTAGAAGGCCCTAGGATCTAGGTTCAGTTCCAGGTAGTGCTGAAAACCTTGATAAGATAATGATGAAATAAACGGCCAGATTTATTTTATTGCAGATTCTTCTATGAAGATGAGTCTATGTTTGAACCAGTTGAATTAATGAATTGCTGAGAATATTTACACCAAATTAGATTTTAATCTGGATCACAGAAACTATAATTCTCTTGCTTTTGCTCAGATTCCTTTAAATCCCATAGGATAAAAACTGTATCAGAATACTTCTGCAAATAAAAAGGGTAATTGCTGGCCTCTCCTTTGAGAAACAAACATGAGGACTGCACACCTGGTCTATTCAGTGTGTTGCTAATCCAGAAAGAGAACACAGTTTCATTCCTGATTAGGTGCCAAAAGATTATACTTTTCTTTCTCTTTCCCATTTACTGTTTAATCTTATAGGGTGGGCAGCTATTACAAAATACTGGGATGAAGCATTCCAATAACAATATCTGAGAAAATGTATCATAATACATTTTAGTAATAATTATGCTCCAGTACTCCGTATTGAAATTGTTGTGTTTCTTTTAATTAATCAGTTTTCTTCCCCAAACCTTTAAACATTTTTAAAAAGATTTTGTTGTAGAAGGAAAGTACAAATCTAATAAAGAAAAGAGAAAAGAAAAAAGAAAAAGATAGTAAAGTGCAAAGGAAAAAAAAGAAAACAAGCGCTCCAACTTTTTCAACAGATATTAACAAAGCCATCATTTCCCCTTTCTCTTAACTATTCGAGAAATCCAGTCTTTTCCCCCAATCTGAGGACTTCTATATACACTGGATTTTCGGTTTTTCAGACTTTTTTACCATTGCCTCATTCCCAGTGCTGGGAGAAAGCGACCGGCCCAAGATTACCCAGCTGGCTTTATGTCTAAGGGGGTCCAGAATCTCCCAATCTCTGTCCCTCAGTCCTGGGAAGGAAGCAATGGCAAACTACTTTTGAAAACTCTTGCCCAGAAAACTGCAGGGGCTTGTTCCACAAAATGGACATGATTGAATAGAAGAATACACACACACACACCTCTCAAGGCAAATAGTAGCTTAGATAAATAATTAGGAAACTGGCGTGAAGGACAGTCTCTTTCTTACTCAGCATTGCAATCCCAGTCTGATTTAGGGGGATCAGCTAAAGCAGCGGTCACCAACTGGTGGTCTGTGGACCACTGGTGGTCCACGAGAAAATTTTGGTAGTCCACAGAAAAATTATTTGCCTTTTTTATGCTGCACTAAATCAGGTGTCCTCAAACTATGGCCCCTGGGACAGATATGTGCAATGAATGTTTGTGTTGCTGCAGAAACCTTCAGGGTCTTTTTGTGTGGGTCGGAGGGGGACAGAAATTCTGACTTGTGGTCTGCTTCGGCCTCCTGGTGCAGGGCTTTGGGCGAAGGCTGGAGGGAAGTGTCACTGGTGGCAAAGAGCCAGAGGACCTTGTTCCAGTGGGACTGCATCATGGCCTGGAACTGCCTGAACTGGCTCAGCCCACTGAGCCTCCAGGCGCCTGTACCTGGCCTTGCACTCCTGCAGGTCTTTCCTCTGCTTGGAAAGCCTATGCTTGTAGTCCTCAATTAGGTGCTTCCAGTAAGCCTCCTTCTCAGTCAGATCCAATTTGAACTGAACTGTTTTGCCAACTCTTTTTCTTGATGGCTGCTTAGCTCCAACAACTGCTTCCTGTTGGGGCCCTAAGGAGCCCGGATGGAGAGGCAAGGAGTGGCTGGGAGGGGAGGGGTTAGTAGAGGCTGGTGAAGTGCCCCTCGACGTGACATCAATTTGGCCACGCCCACCTAGTCACATGATCACCTAGCTACACCCACCCAGCCGGTCATTAGGCAGATCATATTAGTGGTCTGCGGGATTTACAATTATGAATTTAGTGGTCCCTGAGGTCCGAAAGGTTGGTGACCGCTGAGCTAAAGCAGCTCTTATCTTTGAGGGAGAGTGAAGGGGAGAGAGTTCTGAGGAATAGTGATTGCTTTATTTATTTATCTGGGAGGGCACTAATATAAACTGATACACAGCAAATGGGAAGCTTATCCTTCCCTGCATGGAGAAGTGCTTCATTCCCACATATCAATTGGCAATCCTACATTTAGGATCTCCTCAATCTGTCAGTTAAGCATCCTTTCCCTTTAAGATCCAGAATAACCCTAAAGCAGGGCCACCTTTTGGGCACCAGGGACTGGTTCTGTGGAGAGAGATTTTTCTGTGGACCAGAGAGGGTATGGTTTTGCATGTTTCCTGCATCCCACAGATGAGCCTTTGCTTGCTTGCGCAGCCCAGTGTCTGGAATGCTGCGGGCTGATGCCAGTCCGCAGACCAGGGATTGGGGACCCCTGCCCTAAAGTATTTATCAGTTTTTTCTGGCAATGGTAAGTCACCAGCTTGATATGGAGGTTATTAATGAAGACTGCCGTTTTGTTTGGAATAAAAAATGTATTGTGATGCCATTTCTTGGGGAACTGTTTGAACATCTGAACAATCATCCAGCCAGAAAAGTTATTGTACAATAAGTGGCTATTGTATACTTGGATTTTTGAGTCATTCCTTCTAAGGGCTCAGAAAACTAAATCGCTATAGAATAAGTGGTGAGATTTGCTTCTCCTTTCCTCAGAGTGCTTCAAAAAGGAGAAACTTAGAGGGGTAGAAATATTGTGCCTTCTCAACAAAAGAGGAAGTTAACGATTAGAACTGTAATATAACTTCTACCTGAAAACAAACTCTGAATAGAAGTAAATGTGTATATAACTGTGCTGTAAAATGACTGATGGGAAAGATGATTATAAAATGATGCCTGTTAGGATGAAAGGGAGCAAGCTTTTCCTCATAATTATAAAACCATAACTTAGCAGGAAAGCAAGCAAGCATTTCCTCTAACACCCAAGTAAATGGATGGAATTCATTGGCAGCATCTGCACGGAGGGCTGCCTAGTTTACGATCTGAGCCATGAAACCGGATTAAGCCAAATTTGATGTACTGTACTCCTGGCATCATCCGATAGCAGCTTGATTCGTTGCCTGCTTTTCTACAGCCGTGGTGTGCACGAGGCAGTAAGCGACGTAACCTTTCCCCCTTTTGGGCCGCGTTCTTTCCATCTCCAAATGCGTTTTGATCTCGCTGAGCTATTTGGAGCTTTAGTTACTCCGCTGTAGGTTCCTGTTTGGGTTAGCGACGTAATCCTTATAATCCCGAACGCCCTAGCCAGAGAATAACGCTGGCGTGCAGCCCTGTCGTCTCCCCCACCCTCCCCCGGTTCCGCGGGGTTTAACACGCACGGCTCGCTCTTGTCAGACTGCAGCGTGTGGTGTCACGGGAGGGATATTGCAGAGACCTCTTGTGGTGGAAGGCCTGCGCGTTTCTTCTAATTGGAGGTAAACGTTCAGACGTTCACAGGACACAACGCGAGGGAGCGCCTAAATTAAGAGAAGGTCCAGTGGCATCTTACTTGGCACCTTTATTTTTGACTCAGTGCTACTAATTAGCTAATAATGTTAATTAAGGAAGACTAAAGTTTGTGTTTTAACGTTTAGCGGAACAAATAGTCCCTTACTTTAACTGCTTTAAAGAATCCCAAAAAACTCCGTACTCTTGTCCTGAACTCAATGCGTTTGCACTGATTTAAGTCTTCCTTTTTCCAATGAATACATCCAGATATGCACCTGTCTAAACCATCATTGCAGTTTGCTTACCTTTTACTGAGTTTGTTGTGTGAACTCGACTATTCGTTTATTTATCATGCTTTGTAAGAACTGGATGTAAGAACATGGCATAGGACCTGGATACCTCCGAGATCACCTGCTGCCACCGGTGGCCTCCCATCGATCAGTACACTCCCACAGAGAGGGCCTCCTCAGGGTGCCATCAGCCAGGCAATGTAGGCTGGTGGCCCCCAGGGGGAGACCCTTCTCTGTGGGGGCACCCACCCTTTGGAACCAGCTACCCCCAGAGATACGGAGAATCCCAGACCTCGGCGCCTTC
>JANHZT010009908.1:42340-64555 GCA_032468215.1 Stegonotus admiraltiensis | reverse complement strand
GAGATTTGAACTTGCAGTAATTGCAAGCAGCAGATGTTAATAACAGTGTTTTAGTCCACTGTACTACCAGGGCTCCATATACCATATGTTTGCTCCATATGCCAAACAGATTTAGTATAATTACATACAATTTTGGACTGAGATTCTTCAATAAAGATTTAAATATGAAGATTGATTTGTGTTTGTGTATTTCAGGACAAAACCAGAAATGACTAAGGCTTCCAGTGTAGCAGGAAGGGAGTGTGTTAAGAGGAAGGTGTTAAAATTTTATTTAATCGGCAAGGACACATCATTTTTAAAATAATTTTGCAACAAAATCCTGATGTATATAATTATCTGAAAGTATATTATGAGTAGATTCATACATGTGTGAACATGCGTATAATCCCCATTATGTTCAGTAGGACTTCCAGATAAGTGAGAAGACCAACAGATAAGCAACAAAATCCCCTGATTAATATGGGTTTAGATGAATTGATTGTGGCATGCTGTTTCTTAGCATACACTTTATTAATTTTTAACTGCCTTGCACATAAAAAAATTTTATCACCTGAAGTTTTCATATAAAATCCTTCCAGCATTCTAGTGTATTAGTATTGTATTTGTAGGCATATCTTTTCTGACATTTCATTAAACTGATTCCTGCATAATGTGAGTAAAAAACTAATATGGACATATGAATGTATGCTTTTCAAATCAGCAGTTAGAAGCTACTTTGTGTGTGTGTGTGTGTGTGTGTGTGTGTGTGTGTGTGTGTGTGGCTTACTTTTGTTCAACAAAGTTGGTAAAGTCATGCAAAACCTGCATTTACAAGGAAATCCTGAAATAGTGTTGTGTATTAGAACTGAGGAGGGTTCAGTTTTTAATTTTCATTCAACATATTTTTGAAAATTTGGCTATTATAACCTGGTGATGTAACTGTAGAACTAAAACAGAAAATCTTATTGTTGAGTTCATTTGCCTCTTTGCTATATTTTGAACTAGAATCCATAAAGTTAACATGTTCTTTGTTACTTTTGAATGGTCTTCTTTTTCAATAGAAAAGAATGTGTCTGGGTCATGGGCCTCAAATGTGTGAAGGAACCGAAATCCTGGCTGTATGAGTATTGTTGGCTGAAATATTTCCATAGCAGCTATACATTTTAATTTTTGTATTTATAGCTCTAATTGCTGTTAAATAGATTAGAAATAAGGAAAAATATTGCATATGACATTTGCTAGATTTATATTCTGCCTTTCATTTAAGGTAGCAGACATATTATTCATTCTTTGTATTTTTCTTCACAATTGTCCAAAGGCACCAAATGAGCTTCTGAGGACAGACTAAAGCAGCGGTCCGCAACCTTTGCGGCTTGGTGGCCCAGCTGGAGGGGGGGAGAGGGGAACCAGCCTGTGCAAGTGGTGGGCCAGTGTGCTCATGTGAGAATGCAATGCTGCTCCACTATTTGTGCGAGTCAAGCTGCATGCACATGCGCCAGCCCACCACTCACACAGCACAGTTTTGAATAGGCTGCAGCCCAGAGATTGAGGACCCCTGGACTAGAATATGGGTCTCCCTGATTTCAGTTCACCACCCTAATCATTGCTCTACAGCAGGGGTGTCAAACTCTTATTTCATTGAGGGTTGTGGAAGGTTTTTTTTATTACAAATAATTTCATTCTGCTTTACGCTTGTAGGAAGCCAGTTCCAAATGCCCTGCAATGGATGAAGACAGCCAGGATGAACTCATAAACAAGAATGCTGCAGTAGGCAAAGTTAAAAGAACAAATGCACTGCTCTTTAGTGATGCAGGTAAATGAAATTACTCAGTGTGCATTCCAACTTTCTGGTCTTTAATCAACTAGTATTTATAATAAAATATCTCCTAGTGGTTTTGATAATTCCTTGGCTCCATAGTTGTAAGCATTCGAACATAGACATGTTTTAACTCCTATTCAGCTTAATGCTTAGCTGGCATTAAGGAGCTAAGAATTCCTACAAGAAAAAAATATCACGAGAATTCTTTTGCTTTCTTTTCACGCCTGATGCTCTTGCTTCAGTTTTCAAAGCCCTTTCTTAAGTGATCAATTCAGATCTATGGCGAGAGCAAGCTCTCTTTTCTGGTACCCTGCTAGGAGAGAGAAAGTTGTAGTTCTGCTCAGGCTTAACTGGTTCCACCCATATCTTTGAACTTGCCTGTGGAGATCATTTAGTTCCCAGAGATTACCCGCAAAGGAATGCAGGCCTGTTTAAGAGGTCAAGGAGCAATTTACAGTACAAAATTCATACTGTAGGACTCCTGCCTATTCTTTTACTCTAGGCCTTAGCAGCTTTATGGGTTAAGTCTCTAAGGTATTGACATAAATGCATCCTTGGTCAGACCGGCACCTGAGGAATTTAGTGCCAGAAATTATGATATATATCCAATTATCTCTAGCACTCTCCTAATTTGGCAACCAATCTCCAAACCATCTTAATAATAAAATTACTGGAAGGGACTTCATCTTCCCACAAGTGCTGAAAGAAAACCCTAATTGGTGGGCTGCTGTTTTGACCCCCTCTATTTACTAACATCAACATCTCTCTGCAGATCTCCAAAGAATGGACAGATTCTTTTATTTTTGCCCATTCAGTCATGTCTAATTTTCAGAGATTGCCTGGATAAGTCCCTGCAGTTCTTGGCCTCATTTTCAGAAGTGGTTTGCCATTGCTTTCTTCCGAGGGCTTAAAAGTGAGAGGCTCAAGGCACCCAGTTGGTTTTGTGCTGAAGTCCTTCCTTTTCTAGCCTTGTGCCTTAACCATTACACCAAACTGGCTGTCAATTAATTAATTATAATACCTTACAAAAAGGACAACAAAGCCAATCTAATCACCATCCTGTCAGCTTACTATGTATAATTAGCAAATTATATTCTAAACTTCTTTTTTATAAGCTTGCTGATTTACTGGTTGAAAAAAGAATCTTAACAGTGCAGCAAGTCAGTTTTAGATAAAGTTTTTCTATTGTGGTTCAGTGTGTTGCTCTGCAAAGTATATTAACCTTCCTGCAGATTCTATGTTACTTTCATTGATCTGAAAGAGGCATTTTTTTCATTCTTTACATTCATGTGAGAGGTCGTGGCAAAAAGTAGCAGCATAATCTCCATTGATCAGTGGCTCCTGCAACCAATTATGATCTTGCATGAATGGACTACAGTGCAGGTCCAATATTCAAAAGGAGAACTGACCAACCCTATTCCAACTTCTAAGGGAGTAAACAGGGATGCCTCCTGGCCCCTCTATTATTTAATTTATGTATTATTGATTTTGTTCAAGCCCTTACTAAAACCAAATTTCACCCCTCTGCTCTGACCAGTAAACCAATCTCCATTCTGCTATATGCCTATGCTGCTGCAACCTTGTCTATTTCCAAAGTAAAGCTGCAACATAGCCTTTGGGCTCTAGCATCCTACTGCCAGTCTGAAATGCTAGAAATCAACCATGTGAAAATTAAGGTCCTTGTATTCACCAAACTACCTGGAGGATCAATAATGACCAAACTGAGGAGATCAAAGCTTTCAAATGTCTTGCCATCTATTTCCAGTCATTTGCCCAGGAAGTTTCCCTTTCAAACCCTTTTTTGCGATCACAATCAGCACTAATGCAATCTTTAGATATTCAACCCACAAGGGTAACAACTATGTGCCCACAGCAATTAACCTTTTTGAACCCAGAGTGCTAAGTGTTTTGTTATATGGCACACAATGTTGCATTTTCAAGGACATTGGTGGGGCCTTAGAAGCTGTACAATCTTAATTTCTGAGATCCTTACTCCAGATCCTCCATTTGGTTGCTAACATCCTTTTCCAGGTAGAATTCAGTCAAAGCCTTATTTACTAGTTTACAGTCTAGTTGATAATATCCTTTCTGGATTTTCTTTACTCTGTTTTTCAAAAGAAAGCAGCGATGGAAGCGGAGACTCTGATGACACAGGAAGTGAGGATGAAGGTGATACTGATGAAGATGGAGATGAAGAGAATGAAGAAAGTGAAGATGAAGATCTAGAAGGTGATTATAGCAACTCTTTCAGTAATATTAATTAAAGAAGTTTTACATTCAATAAGTGAGCTATTTTTAAAGCTACTTTAGATGAGAGTTGTTGCTAACTTGCCTAATTTGCATCAAATCACTATAATAATTGACCTGTAGACAAGCACATTTCTCTTGTAACTGTTTTGGTTGTTTGCTAGTCATTCATAGTATTGCAGGCTGCCATCCAGGCATGGAATACACATGTGTGCATGCATGCGCAGAGTGAGAAAGAGAGAGAGAGAGAGATGCTCTATTTCACATACAATGTGAGTCTTATACCTTGGCCCTCATTTTTGTTATTGGCAATCAGGATTTGGGAGGAGATATAAATGTTACACCTGATTCAATTATACTTGATTTGTGCATTTCTTGCTAGTAAGTCTGGGTCACCAATGACAATGGAGATACCTAATAAATATGTATCCAGTATTACCCAGATAGTTTTCAACTCTTGTATAAGCTGCCTTACTCTTTTCTACTCTCTCATGTTCCAAATAAAATAATTTTCCAGCCTTCCAGAACAGGTTTGGTGATATGTATATATGAGATTATTGGTTTTTTGGTTTTTTTTCATAAGATACTGAAGAGGAAGAGGCAGAAGATGACATGGAAATGACTTCTGAGCAACCAGAATATTCTATTAAAACAAAGCCTGAACTTAATGGAGAAATTAATTCTTCTACTGATGAAGATGCTGAAAACTGCCCAATATGTCTCAATACATTCAGAGATCAGGCAGTTGGAACACCTGAGAATTGTGCCCATTATTTCTGCTTGGATTGTATAGTTGAATGGTCTAAAGTAAGAACTCATTTAATTGATAAAATTATGCTAGAGTTGATGCTATTTTGTGAGCCACTGTGACTGTTTCATAATGTGTCTTTTTACTGGTTATATTTGGTTGGTAGCAAATAATCATTAAAGAGCCTCTAAAGTTTCTCCAGAAAGCTAATTTGTATATACGTGAACTTGGATTATTTTAATTATTCTTTTTCAATTCTTATGGTTAATAATTGCTGTCTGCTCTTAAAATAGTTTAGTGTTCTCTGGTTAGAATTGAGAAATATAAAGCCAGATGTTATAGCAATGAAACAAATGTACACACAATTGTTGTGTGCTGATAATGTACACACAATTATTTCAGTTCAGACTTGTTAAGCTAGGAAAATAGAAATATGTCAGGTTTTTAAAGCAGGTCCTCAGCTATACAATCAGTAAGAATTTAATCAGTTCAACATAACCAGTTGAACAACTATGAATGTTTAATTTATTTAAAAATGGAGATGCTTTTGAAATTGGTAACACTGTGTCCCCCGTCCCCCCCATCCCCCCCCATTTTTTACAGAATGCCAACTCTTGTCCCGTGGATCGGATCATTTTTAAATCTATTTGTGTTCGTGTGCGCTTTGATGGAGAAATTTTGAAGAAAGTAGGTATTTTGTTTTCTTAAAAATAGCAAAAATCAGAGTGTGTTTTGCAAAACATAAACAGCGTTTTTGAAGTTCTTTTGAAATATATATACAATAAATATCTTACTGCTCCTTGTTTAATTTACATTCATTGACCCAGTCATGAAATAGAAACAAGCAACAAGTAAGAATATGTAGAAAGAACACTAACATTTGGAAACTGATATTTAAACTGAAAATGCTTTTGGTTTAATTTTTTTTAATGTTACCCTTTGGGCACTCTTGAAGAAAAAAAAATCCTTATAAAATGGAAGGGAAAAAAATCCGTATAAAATGGAAAGAAATTAACTTAATAATGTGATGACACCTCCTTAAATCTGACATCATGATGAAAGAACACACAAAAAGCTCATGTTTGGACAGAATTAGACAAAGATGAACTGTACTTGTTTTACAGTGAACAATGCAAAATTTCCTTAAAATGTTTTCTTTAGATACCTGTTGAGAATACAAAATCTCAGGAAGATGGTCTGGAGGAAGATCCCACCTTTTGTGAAGTGTGTGGTCGAAGCGACAGAGAAGATCGCTTGCTGCTTTGTGACGGATGTGATGCAGGGTAAAGGAGTCCTTGCCTTTAACAATCTTTCTTGATTGTAACATTTGTCAAATGCTTCTTGAGATTAGGATTCCACTTGAGGGTGTTAGTTTGCTTTTAATATAGACGATATCACATTTTTGCTGACATATGTGACCAGGTGTCTCCTTTAGATTTTTCCAGCCATTCATAATTTGTATGTTTGAAGAGTGACAAGGATACTTTGTTGTATCACTGGAAACCTTAGGCAGAAATGTAATTGCTTTCAGGTGAATCTGGTTATAAAGCTTCACACTTGCATTGTGATTTCTGATGAAAGGGCCCTTCATACTTACTTGCCTACAATTATAGTTTTACTATTAGATTTTTTGACAAAGATGGGTTGCTCAAAGATGGACAGGGTGCAGCCAGAGTTCTTGTTTTACTCTGCAGTTAGAGGTCATGAATATCTAAAGAGGTACCCTCTTACAGAAAATTTCAAAATATATTTTATCTCTTTCCTTAGCACCGCTCCTAGTTAACATACCTTATAAATGTATTATATTTTAAGTAAACGATCATTATAATTAGAACATAGAACTTTTTCTGGTTTCTTAGATTTTTGGTGTTTTTTCTGGTGAGACTGGTCTACCAGGGCAACCTGGTCTACCCAAATATGGGACGGAACATACTGCTTCCGCTTTCGCCTTTCAGCCCCAATCCAGAAACCTTCGCAGGTAGTAGTTTTCACAACAAACCATCAAAAATAGCTTGTCGCGAAAGCGACTGCCTGCAAAGGCTCCTGGATTGGGGCTGAAAGGCAAAAGCATAAGCAGTATGCTCCGTCCCATATTTGGGTAGACCAAGTTGCTCTGATAGACCAGTCTCACCATAAAAAACACTTAATCTCTCCCCTGGAATAGCCGACAAAGTGAAGAGAGCCTGTGGCTTAGAGGTTAATTCATCTACCTAATATGTAAGTAGCCCAGGTTCGAATCCCAGAAGGGTATGGCTAGCTGATGAGAGCTAAATAGCTTGAAATAGATCTATACTAGTCTCCCTTTATTTCTTTGTCAGTAAATATAAATTCAACACAAAAATAGATTTTTGGTATTTTGCTAGCTCTTGGAATATTTGTTAATTCCCATATCAATGAATGTCTCGGTATGGTTTGAATAGGAAATTGAGCATGTACATCACTCTCTGTATGAAGGATTAATCTGCATAATAGGCAAAAGGGCCTGGTGTTCTCTTTTACCTTTACAGTTTTGTAAGAATCCCTTGTATACTCTTTCTTTAGTTACCATATGGAATGCCTTAATCCACCTTTAAGCGAGGTACCTGTGGATGAATGGTTCTGTCCACCATGTGCACCTGCAAATGCTATTCCTGCTGAGGCTGGCAAGTATTTATGACATATTTTTAGTTTGAATGACAGAAATTAGGACTTTTTTACCATTACAAAACATACTGGAATTTAATTTTAATGTTACTGTAGTCTTATAGAGGCATACTAGCATGAAAAATCTTGTGAAAAGATTTATTCTGTGTAGTGCTATTATATGGCAGCAAAAGTCAGTAACCAAATGTTGCTTAGATATAGACCAAGTTTTCAGAATGGTTGAATGTCTTGCATACATAAATTGTTAATCTAAATATCTATATATCATCTCATTTATTTGTAAACTATGTAGCACTTGGTCTCTAGAAAGGTGCTCAAGTGACGGTTGAAATATAGTGAAAACTGACACAGATCTTCTTTTAAGAAACAGATCAGGTGAGCGAAGAGGAGGTTGCTTCACTCATTGCTGATGTAATCCCTACCACCAGTCGCCTGCGCCCCAGTGCCCGGACACGAGCTATTGCTAGAACACGTCAAAGTGAGCGTGTGCGGGCCACTGTGAACCGAAATAGGATAACAACTGCGCAGAGAATTCAGGTACAGTTTAATCTGACGGAATGATATAGACTTCAGACAGCTATCCCATAAATGACCAAGTGTACACAGCATAGCACTGTTTGCCCATAGGAAAGGAATGGGGTGCATTCTTGCAATTATTTCTGGCATGTATATCAAAAGTGTGAAGATTTCTGGTAACAGTTCATTGGTCCTAGTGATTTATGTACAAGTTTTAACAAAAAAATAAAAATACAATGTTGGTGTTCAGTACTCATCTGGTTCTGTAGATTTGTATAGAAAACATAGAAAATCATTCCACTGATTTTTTTTTTGTACTTTTCTGTCCTTATATTCTAAAGTACTTTTAGAATGGGATAGATTTTATAAGAATCTTGAAGCTCCTAGGCTGGCTATAACTTTGCAGGAGTAAGGTAATATGTACAGGTAGTCCTTGAGTTACGACCACAATTGAGCCCAAAATTTATGTTGCTAAGTGAAACATTAGTTAAGCAAGTTTGTCCCATTTTACAACTTTTCTTGCCACATTTGTTAAGTGAATCACTGCAGTTGTTAAATTAGCAACACTGTTGTTAACTGAATCGGGTTTTCCCACTGATTTTGCTTGTGAGAAGATAGCAAAAAGTGATCACATGACCCCGGGACACTACAATCGTCGTAAATTTTGGGGCTCCCCTTGAAGAGCACCCGGAGGCTCCAGCTGGTCCAGAGTGCGGCCGCGCGGGTGGTGATGGGAGCGACGTGGCGCTCCCACGTGACGCCACTTCTGCGCGAGCTGCACTGGCTCCCAGTGGTCTTCCAGGTGCGATTCAAGGTGTTGATTAACATCTTTAAAGCGCTCCATGGCTTAGGGCCTGGTTATTTACGAGACCGCCTTCTGCTACCAAGTGCCTCCCACCGACCAGTGCGTTCCCACAGAGAGGGGCTCCTCAGGGTGCCGTCGGTTAGACAGTGTAGACTGGCGACACCCAGGGGGAGGGCCTTCTCTGTGGGCACTCCTGCCCTCTGGAATGAACTGCCACCAGAGGTGCGGAGGATCCCGGATTTGCGCACCTTTCATCGGGCTCTTAAGACCTTACTCTTTCACCAAGCCGGGCTAGGTTAAAATTTAAATTTTGTTTTAAATTTTTTACTAAATTTTATGTAGTAAATTGGGATTTTATATACGGCCGTTCTATTTAATTTGTTTTAATTGGTTTTAACTTTGTATTATATATTGCTATTTTAGTTGGCTGTTCACCACCCTGAGTCCTTTGGGAGAAAGGGCGGTATAGAAATTTAATAAATAAATAAATAAATAAATAGATAAATAGATAAATAGATTTGAATCAGTTGTCAAGCATCCGAATATAAATCACATGACCATGGCGATGCTGCAATGATCATAAGTGTGAAAAATGGCCAGAAGTCACTTTTTTCAGTGCTGTTGCAACTTCGAATAGTCACTAAGTGAACTGTTGTAAGTTGAGATCTACCTGTATTTGTGTCACTGCAGACATTCAATATATAAATATATTTCTAAATATATAATTTCATTTAAATGTGTATAGGTGTGTACACTGAACGAACAGTTGTAATTGAGCCTGTTGTGCGGGTCACCACATAATTGTGCCTGATTTTACAACCTTTTTTGCAATGGTTGTTAAATAAATTACTGTAATCATTAAGTGAATGTATTGTCTGCGGTATTTTTTTCTGGAAGCCAGAAGTAAACACCAGTTACCAGTAAAAAACCCAAACCCATAAATTGTGGTCTCATGACTGCAGAATAATACAAACAGCAGTAAATGTGGGCCAGTTGTTGAGCACCCAAAATGTGATCACATTATAACTTTGAATGCTATGTGAATAGTGTGAGAACTGCCTCTGTGTTTGTGTGTCTGTGTGTGTGTGAAATGAATTGCCTGCAGTACTATCTAAGCATCCAGAGCTGCTCTACTTCTAAAATTAATCATGCAGTCAAACTTAAAATACTTTAAAATGTTGACATTGGCAAAAGTACCACAATGGTCTAAAGGTACCTTTGGTTAAATTGTAGAAACAGAGACTGTTTGCCTTGGGTTTATATCTTCTTCCTGCAGATCAGTGCCGAAGGTCAAGAAATGCTTAAAATATTTTTCACACAGTCGTTGTGTGGACAGGACGTTACGTTCACTTGTGTTTCCTAATGGAATGATTGACACATTGACCTGATTCACCATTTATTTGCTTTACCAATAATTTATGGTAGAGACAAATTTATGACTTCCTGGGCTAAAGGACTTTGAAGTGATTGAGAGGGAAACACCTGCTGGTAACAAAGAGATGACATAATTTGGGAGAAAAGTTAGAGGGGAAAGGTTTTCTCTTACATCTTTTCAAGCGAGATTTACGAATTTAGCATTAGTTAGCTTCAGCCAGTAATCATAAACATTTGTCTTGATTTTAGCATGTACCAAGGTACCTTATGTCTTCCTTTCTTGATGAAGCAATTGAGGCAGTTGCAGCGGGTCTGAGTACAGCTGTGTACCAGAGACCATTAACTGCTCGGACCACAACCAGGAAGAAACGAAAAGGAGGTAATTCAGTCATAATGATGGCACTTAGTCACATTTTCTATGGAAGCTTGTCATGCATTTCCCTCCCCCCGCCTGCCCTGGAAAGTAGAATTGGAGGAACGTGCCTGACTTGTCCACCCATCGTGCCAGTACAGTTCTGATTGAACTCAGATCTCTTTACCCTTAAACTCAAATGCCCCCCTCCCTGGTAGATTTCATTATTTATGTAATGTTTTCATTCCACAATGTGTTTCCCCAGTGTAAGTTAAATAACTTCCATTTAATAATGCAGAAGTTGAACAAACAAGACAAAAACATTCTCATGAAACATTCTTTTTTTGGTGGGGGGGGGGGGAATAGCAAACGGCTCAGGATGGCAGAATAGGTAGAAAAATTTTCTTCCAAAATTTTACAGCTGAAAAATACATGCAAGCGGCAGACTTTCTATGTGATGACCATAGCTTTCAGTAAAGAACAAAGCAATTCCTGTATACAGAAGCTTATTTAATGGTGATAAGCTTTTGATAACCATACATACATAGCCATAGATCTAATGAATCTGCACATCCCTATATTAATGCATTATAGAATTGCTTTTGATGAGAAAAACCATTCAATCGGAGATTAATGTAGGTCGGAGATGTATAAGGAGTGTGAAACTGGTGCTGCTTGGTAAATATGGGAAATATGTCATGAGCTAATATTTTGCATTATGCAGTCAGTGAAATTGTCAATGCACTCAGACAATCAGATATCTCAATCCTCCTAATAGTTTTGGGCAAATAGATGTTCCCTGTGGGAATTTTAAGAACACGTCCTGTGTCAGCAGGGATGCCATAGAGACGTGGCTGATCACAATGCATGTGCTTGTTAGAACACTGTGTAGCTGATGTTGGTAATAGCTCTAGCTCCAACTTATATTTCTCTTCTCTCTGAGGAAATTGGCACATTTTTAAATTAAAAAGCCACCCCCGTTTTTCTTTTCTAAACGAGACTGTGAAGCATTCCTGAAAATAAAATGAATGCTGGCATTGAGTTCTTTGTTTTGCACCATAATTTAACTAGTGGGTAACGAAGAGATCCGTGAGGGTATGTGTGAGCACAACAGCCTGTTGGGGACCTTGAAATTTTCTCACTCATGTAGATATCCCAGAAAGTCTGGCTGAAATTGCCAACTGGGGTGCTGCAGTATAATAAGAGTCCCAACAGAGCATCTTTATTGTAATTTCCATTTATTCTATGTTGAAGTGTAAGGCTGTTTAAATTGAAGTTGACATCTAATTGTTGTATATTATTTTAAGCATGGAGTTGTGCCAAGCATCCCGTGTTTGCAGCTACTTAATATTAAAATCTTTGATATTTTGCTTAATTCAGGCAGGAGAAGAAAAGCCACCAGTAAAAAATGGCGCACAAAATCATCTGCTGGGAAAAAAGGCACTGGAACTTGGATTAAGAGACGCAAGCATCGGTCAAAGAGGAGAAAGGGGAAAAAACCCCAGGTATTCTCCCACACTGATTTCAGGAGTGCAGAAATATAGTTGATTAATCAAGTAGCATGTTTTATTGGGATTTTTTTTTAAAAATTCAGTGATAATTTTTAAGAGGATGTTGGTGGCTGCTGTTGTGTATTTTCTGTTTTGCCTCTTAAGTTAACTGGACATCTTTAGCTTAGCTAACAATATTCTATCCAGGTGAAGGCTGAGGTGACAGCTCGTTCTCGAATAGCAAAAACCCTTCATCTTGGCAAGCCTATACGTGGTACTTCAATCCCTTCCATTTGCAAGCCGATAGAACCATCACTTGGGCTTATGAGAGCTGATATTGGAGCTGCCTCCCTCTCTGTCTTTGGGGATCCCTTTGAACTAGATCCATACAACAGGTAAGCTTAAGATAAGTGGGAAGATGAATGTTTAAAGAAACCAGAGTAAGACTCCAAGTGATGTCATGTTTGGAATTGCTTTGAACACATCAAGGCTATTATCTGATGCTCACTTTTCTTTAAGAATTTTCAATGCCTTATTAAGTTACTCATTTTGAAGATTAATATTTTAGTTAATGGAATCTTTCTTTAAAGAACAGTCAAGGTTGCTCAAATTCTAGCATGAAATCTGAGTGTAGCAATAGCAGTGGCACTTAGACTTATATAGCGCTTCATGGTGCTTTACAGCCCTCTCTAAGCATCTTACAGAGTCAGCATATTGCCCCCAACAATCTGGATCCTCATATTACCGATCTCAGAAGGATGGAAGGCTGAGTCAACCTTGAGCCATTCAGAATTGAACTCTTGGAGTGAGCAGTGAGTTAGTCTGCAGTACTGCATTCCAACCACTGGGCCAGCACGGCTCTGTATCTCTTCTTTTGTGTATTTTGATATTTTCAGTAGTACATATTTCACGTCTGAGTATATTACAAGTTTACTTCTCTTCTTTTGAGAACCTCATACTGATGCTTTCCTGATATTGAACATTTTACCTGGCATTTTCTTCCTCTTGAATTTTTTTTTCTTCCTCTTAACACAACGGCTTGTTAAATGTTTCATATCAATACCTCCAATGTAATGGATTTTCTCATTTTGTTTTGCTTGAAACGGAAAACCTGTGGAATGTTCCATTTCCTGCCTGGGCCTTGCCAGTATGACCACTCTAGGGGTGATCTGATGATTTTCCAGAAATTAATTCTCCAACTGGAAGCACTTTGATGTTCTGAATATGGCCCCTCCTTGAAGCAGACTTGTTTTATGAAAACACTATATCTGGAACACCATAAGCTATATTTTGTTCAGAAAATTAACTTCTAGAAAAATGACAAAACTCACAAATAGCTCAATCAGTATGCCAGAGGAAAAATGTTATGTTCTAGAGTTTTCCAGAATGTTTCACTCTCTAAATGTTAAATTGTATACATTCCTATTTGGGACTCTTAAAAAAGTTTAATGTATTCCTTATGGCAATTTTGACAGTTCTCAGAAAGAAATGTTTGTGTCTTTTTGAATACTTAACTGCTAATACATTGCTGATTACACGTTGCATTGAACTTACCAGGAAAGAAAAAAAATTGGGTCTAGTGCCAAAGTACATCCTGAAATTTACTCAAGAGAAATTAATGTATTGCCCTCAATTTCAAACATTTTCCATCTAATTATTTCAGTCATCATCATCACAACAACAATAACAATAACAATAATAGCACCACTTGAACACCATTGGCATTGACAATCACCATCAGTCAATTGCAGAAGGCAGTTCTACTTAGAATAGCTGACATCCTGCAATAATTCCTTGAACAGCATCAAACAATGCCTATCCAGGCCCTTGAGAAGGACTCCATAGGTGGATCAAAATCGCCAAATCCAGTCTAAATATCTGGTTGACTGTGGGACTCGTAAGAATAAGAATAAGTACTAATAATAAGTAATAAAAATGAGCTATGATTGGACATTTTCAGTGATTTTTGAGTTTTTCTCTCCTTAGCAATGAAGAACTTCCTGTTGCTAACTCAGCCTCACCAATGAGCGCCAAAAGAAGAGGTCTTTCCCAGTCAGCACTTAGATCACATCGCCCTGTTGCTAGGCCGGTGGCTGTTGCGCTCCCAGGGTAAGACTAGTCAGAGAAGATGCTTCCTTCTATAAAGTACTTGCTTGAGCTTTCTAACAAAGTTTTCTTCTGCCTGGTGATCTCTTATGATTTCTTTGCGTGCCACATTGAAAAGCTACCCTTTCTTCCAGTGCAAGTAATATAAGCAGAACATATACCTTACAGTCTTGATGGTTAATCGTCTTTGGATAAGATATGGATGGTTTCGTTCCATTTTTCTTCTTCTGAAAAGATCACAACTAATATAATGGAAGAATTGATATACCTAGCTAATATTACAAAAGGAACATTTTCATTGAATTCTGAATCAGAGGGAAATTAATGAGGAAGTAGTGCAATAATAATAACTCTCAAAAGTTGCATTTATTGTGCTCCTTGCTAGCAGTTTGTGTTCCAGGATAAAGCCTGTTTGGCATAACGAGTATAGGATCCCATTGTAAACTTTTTGTAGGGTGTTCAGTTAAAAAACACACTTCCAAGAATATTGGGAAAAGCCAGCATGATGTAACAATTGAAGTGTTGATTAGGAGAAAGGAAACCCAGAATCTAGTCCACCCTCAGCTACAGAAGCTCATTGAGTAACTTTGGGTCAGTCATTCTCCCTCAGCCCAACTGATCAGACAGAATTGTGTTGGATTGGGGGGGCGGATAGGAGAAAGCACTACAGGTACTAATTTGAGCCCCTGAATTAAAGGTGTGACATAAAGTGAATGAAAGATATGTGTGGTAAGCTCAGAATATTTAATTTAGAATACTTTTTAAAATACTGAAAAGGATATTGGATCAAAAAGTGAATTTCCTGACAGAGTAGCCAAAGTGGATCTTTTTGCTGTTATTTTGTACATGCACGTATGGCTTTAGAATTAGTTGAGAAATACTGTTTTACAATTCTGTTTAGCTTTCTCTCTTAAAAAAAGCTTAATGTGCCTGTACTAAAATTGAGTTTAGCAAAATGAAAATGTTCAGTGTGTGCCAAGGTGATAATCATTAATATTAATATATGGTTAATGTTTACATGAATATATGCATATATACTAGCTTCATACTAGTTGATTCTGTTTTTGTGGGAATATGAAAACATTTAATGGTTTTCTCAATATATGGAAGGTATGGTAGTTGAAATAAATGTAGCTTAAGAAATTGCATTCTTCTATAGAAAATCTTATAGGTACTGACCATCAATTGATGGTCAGAATGAGGCAATTCTGTTTGCAGCTTGGGGAATGTGTCCTAAAGGATGCAGGAGATATTTTTCTGATGTACATAAAATAAGGTGTGTGTATTTCTGAAGGACGCTGTCATCAGTATCCTCTGTTTTGATGGAGATAGCCAAGGAAGGGAAGGGCCAAAGTCCTATTCCTTTCTTTGATACCCAGTTCTGTCTTTTTTGGTGTGTGGGAGAGGGGAGGAGGAATGGGGATGGAGGAAATGTTACAAACCAGATTTATAGACCATAGAAAGTTGATTTCTGTTTTAGAGAAATCAACTAAGCCAGAAAGTAGCTTTATGTGGTGTGTAAATCTTTGTTTATAAGCCATAGTTTTTGGCTCTGTATACTGGGAAAACAGCACCGGTTGTTTAAACCATCTTCAAACAAGCCATGGTTAGTATATACATTTCTTTCTCTCAAATTCTATTTTAAACATACTCTGCATTTCACTATAAACATTTTTGTTTCTTATTTTATAATAGAAAATGTAAAGGAAATGTTTTTGTTCTTGGGTAAGCATACTTCTGCATACAGGCAATTCTCAACATATAACCACAATTGAGCTCAAAATTTCCATTGCTAAGCAAGGCACTTGTTAAGTGAGTTTTGCCCCATTCTGTGACCTTTCTTGCCACAGTTGTTAAGTGAATCACTGCAGTTAAGTTAGTGACACGGTTGTTAAGGGAATCTGGCTTCCCCATTTTGGTGATGTTTGTCAGAAGGTCATAAAAGGTGATAACTTAACACCAGCAGCCATAATAAATACATGCCAGTAGCCAAGTGTCTGAATTTTGATCACCGGACCATAGGGATGGATGCTGGCAGCAGTTGTAAGTATTAAAAATGGTCATAAATCACTTTTTTCCAGTGCTGTTTCAACTTTGAACGGACACTAAATGAATGGTTGTAAGTCTAAGACTACTCTATATTTATTAACATTTTGAATCTTTGCTTATTTAGGTCAGGGTTAGATACCAAGCATTTTATAAAAAATGCAAAACTTAAAAGGATGCAGTGTTCCTTCCACATATTCAGCATTCTATAAAATAAAATGGTAGAACAGTCAATCACAAACTCCTGAGTTACCTATAGATCTTCTAGTGATGAGTTTGTAGGATGCAACTCGTTTACTTCCTTTTAAATAGTGACCATGTTCCTTTAACAGGCATATGAGAAGGAATGTTGGCTCTGGGGGTGTTCTTTTGCAGTTGGAGGCAATCCCAGTCAGGGATTGGGGATTTCGCCAGACAGGACGATTACTTGTGGGTATGAGAGGAAAGGGCAAAAGTTTTGGAGGAATGAGTGAGACAGTTCTATATCATCGGCCTAAAACTGTTATTTATTTAATTAGATATGGTACCAGCTACGTCTTTGGTTCTTCTTACAGGAAGAGAAAACAGGCCCCTGCTTTAAAAGAGCTGACAACTGACATATAGGGAGATAAAAGTCACGAGCTAATCAGAGGAAGTACCTGAAGTGACTGTGATCAGGTTTTTTTATGTGAACCTATATCAATATCATCTTAAAGCAGTTTATTGCATAAACGTAGCTACAGTGGAAACTCTGACAAACGCTTTGTGGAAAAGTGGATTTTAAGGAAGAACTTGAGAACACAGCAGTAAGAGAAGTGGCATCATAGATCTCGAAGGCTCAGAGCGAAGAACTGTTTCTGGATCTTCGCTACCCTACGTGAAATCTCTCACTTAAGATTAGGAAGAATAAAAGGGGAGGTTGTAAGTCATCCAGCAATTCCAGAATTTGTGGCTCCAAGCTGTTCTGGGAAGCTTTTTTCAACCTAATAACATTTGTATCCAAAATCCAAGCCCAGCACGGTTGCAGTTGAAGACGCCGTGTTGTCAAAGGCTGCTTTCTGCCAACCAGCTTTGAAGAGAGAGTTTGGCTATTATGATGATATGAATGGGAATTCAGATAGAAGCAAACTACATCTAATGAGAAGCAATCAAGCTTATTATTCTTTCCTGTCCACAGTCAATAAGGGAGTCAGTGAAGTCAGTTTTCCATATCAGGAACACTAGAAGATATATTTAAGGAAGAGCTTTGTGAATGCATTTGGCTCTTTTTTCCTTCAACATTTCAGTAAAAGTGGCTAATTCACAATTCCTCAGTGATATTGACTATGCCAGATTATTTTTTTAAAAATTACTTGGTATTATTTATTTTGCCTGGCTTTCTTTTCAGTCTCCTTCCCCCCCACAAATTACTATCATATGTATGCTATGAAATAAGTAGTAGAGGGTGAGAAAGAGAGAAAGGATCCTAGAGTTTTGACTAGTAAATTGGCATACAAGAAATAGTTTCCATGTTTAGGATTTGAAGAGGGTCGTTTGGCTGGATTCCTGCTCCTCTCCCCAAGAATTATATTAAAAAAATGAAGCTTCTGTCATGTGGATCCATGCCTGTAAAATACTATTACTATTAATAAATATGCTTTAAAGTTTAGGGAGCTGTCTGCTTCCTTTTTATTAGGAGCCATACTGTAAGCTGAATACACTGAGATGTCCCCTCTAGAGCCAGAGGGCCAAAGCTCATTGAGATTTAGGGGAGAATCTACTAAAGAGCAGGAATGCAGCCAAATGTTAACCTCCAAGGAAGGCAAATTGAAGGTGAGTTTCTACAGGTAAGGTGAAACCAAAATGGCACCAGTAGGAATGCCATAATGACATTCCAATATGGGAGCAATTTATTGGTTTTGTTGTTTTTTATTTTGTTCCAAAATATGTATTGAACTTTAGTTGAACATAAGGGTTTCAGAATTAAGTTCTTGGATGCAGGGTATTTTTTAAAAAAAATAGAAATACAGATAGTCCTCAATTAGTGACCACAATTGGAACTAGTAACCATGGTTGCTAAGCAAAACATCACGTGACCATGATGGACTCTTGAACTCCCTTCCACTGGGTTTGTTAAACAAATCACCTGCATTTGTTAAGCCATCACTTCCACTGGGGTTGTTAAACAAATCACCTGCGGTGGTTAAGCAAGACATCACATGACAGTGAGTTGCAATCTTGCTTTATCCATTGACATTGCTTGTTGCCACCCAGTTGCTAACCACACAAATAGTGATCCCATGACTGTGGACACGACTGTGGTCATAAACACACACCTACAAAGCACTCAGATGTCAATCATGTGATCTCTGGGATGCTGTGATGGCCATACATGCAAAGATTGGTCATAAAGTTACATTTTCAGTGCTGTTAACAGTTTTGAATGGTTGCTAAACGTGGTCAGTAAGCAAGGCCTACCTGGATAGTTTTAGATGTCACTTGTTCAAAGTGATTGCCCATCTAGCGTCAACTCGTGATGTATTTACATAGCTGTCTTTCATTATTTTGGCATTTCCAAGAAATTTGTAGTGACAAAATGGCCAGATAATTTAAACCAATGGGTTGCATGGAGCAAAAGCCTCTCTTGGCTGGAAAGATGCCTTCAGTTACCAGGAAACGTTCTATCTGGTGCAGTTTTGCTGTTTGCTGAATAGGAGTTATGCGCTCAGGTTTCTCCATTCATCTTGCTGTGTGGTGTGGATCACAGATCAGTGGGAGAGTCGCTGCTGGGGAAGACAGAGAGGGAAGAAGAATGGACTAATATCACCTCCTCCCATTCTGTCGGTTGACATGTTTTGAGATGATCCCCTGAAGTTAACATAAATTTTCCTAAAACTGCTCGGTCAAAATAATACTCAAATAATCCTATTTAAAAAGCAGTTTTTAATTATTTGCTGAAAAAAAGACAAGTTTCCATAGGCAGGGCAAATTATTTGGGCAGGGCTTACCATAGCAAAAATATATATATTTTTTGTATGCTCTGAATTCATTGTATTTCTAGCCGAGAACACAAAGCAGGGCCTCTTGTGTATGATCTTAAGGTTCAGACACATTTGTATAGATAGAGGAGGATTTAAGGTGCTCCATTATAGATTTTAGGATCACTTGTTAATCAAAATGGAGGTTATAAAATTGAAGATATATATTGCATTTGCCAATTCCAAGCAAATGCTCATTTTGAAAGAAAGAAAAAACTTCAATCATTCTAAGATTTATTTCTCCTTTGTTTTTTCTTCCTTTCTCCATATCACTGTTTTGCAATTTCTTTTCTACTTGTTTTTCTTTATGAGGAATGGGATGTGTCTTAGATTGTATTATGCTTTGTTATAATTTAAAAGCCCATTTTGCAATTTTTTAAAAAAAACTGAATTGTTATATCTGATACTTACATTGAATTCTTAAACTTGCAACACAACTCATTTAATTCAATGAGATTAAAGAATTGTGGCTTTTTCTTTTTACATTTGGTTGTTTATAACCATTGTATTTATTTGGGCATATAATTCACTAGTTAAAGCCCAAATGCGTGGATAAAACACAAGACTTCACCTGATATCGAAAAATAAACAGTATAGGTGATAGCTTAACTTCAGGAGTGAAAAAAATAGTCATAAATCACTTTTTTCAGTGCTTTTGTAACTTTGAATGGTCACTAAATGAACTGTTGTAAGTCGAGAACTACCTGTACAAAATCTGGAGCAAGGAAGGCCCATTTCTGCATCTTCATATAACACGCTAATCTCAGACTCTTAATTTAAAATTTGAAGATTAGTTGTTACTGTGTGTTCCTTTAAAAACCTGTGTCATATATTTTCTGGAAAATGTTTCAAACAAGCCTTTTCTGCATTTTCCACCAGCTACATTTTCAGTTTGTCTTCAAGGACAGCCCTGCGTAACACGCATTGCAGTAGCCTAACCATGAACCTAGTAGAACAGATGTCAAACTGGATTTTTTCAAGGGCCGGATCAGCATTGTAGTTCTCTGCGAGCCAGCCGGTGGTGGGTGGGAGAAGGGACAGATGCCTCCTTCAGCACCCTGCTGGCCAAAACAGGGTGTGGGGGTCCCACACGGGTCCCCCGTGCCCCATTTTTGGCCTGGACGGCCTCCTGAAGCACCCTGCTGGCCAAAATGAGATGCCGGGTTGGTGGTGCACGCAGCCCTCCTGCGCCCCGCTTTGGTTGCCAGAGGCACTGCAAGCCGGTCCTTTGCTATTTCCGGGCCAGCCCCATGGGCCTAATTTAAGCACGCCACATGCTGGATCCGGCCCACAAACCTTGAGTTTGACATCCCTGTAGTAGAAGATAGACTACTTTAACTAGGCTATTATTGCCCAAAAAAGATTGCACTTCATGGGCCAATTGCTCAAATGCATTCCAGGTAACCAAGGCCAATTGAGTGCTGATGAGAGAGAACACTGGCCTGCTCTGCACTTGTCCCTTCCGGATCAGGGAAGGGACAAGCCACCCCATTCAGAGTTTGAGATCTCCCTAGTTCCCAGAAAAACATGTTGCCCATCTCCAGCCCTTTCAGGATTTTCATTTTCTTGGCCTTCTTCCAGTCTGTAGCTAAACTTGCATGGACCTACGGGATACAACATTGCGTTTTTTTCAAACACTTTCTTTTCAGCAGTCTCTAGAGAAAAAAAAAGTACCTTATCTTTTGTTTCCTTATCGTAATTGTTTTATTTCATTTTTTGTGCTGCCTTTTTTTTTTTTTTAGAAAGAACAGGCAGCAGTCATTTAAAATAAGTGTTGCCTGTGTAAAACCATATCATTGTGCTGAGTTCATGAACTATACTTCTGAACTTCTAAGGAAAGCAAATGTACTAAGTTGAGGCAATTGGCGTACTTTTGTGCAATACAAAAACTTTCTGATTTATAGGAGGGGCGTTCCTGCCTTGATACCGGAGCCAGAAGCTGAATCAGCCCCTGTGCCTGACTTGTTGGGGAGCATCCTGACTGGACAGAGTCTCCTTATGATGAGTGGTTCTGATGTTGTTATTAATAGAGATGGATCCTTAACAGCAAAGAAAACTGGTGAGATCTAAAGCTTCTAACAGACTTGTTCTTTTAGTTTTATTATTTAGTTTTATTTTATTTTATTTTGATTCATATAGGCACCCATTTCAAAAATGTGGCTCTAGGTCAAGGGTGTCAAACTCACGGCCCGCGGGCCAGATGCGACACGTGCTGGCCATGCCCACCCCCATTTTAGCGAAGGGGAAAGTTGTGATACGGACGAAAATGTGTCGTTGCAAGTTTGACACCCCTGCTCTAAGTGATTAACAAACTATAGATAGCAACTAAGGGAAAAACAAAATCACACAATCCAAGCAAACAGAAAACGGTCTCTCTCTGTCTCTCTCTCTCTCTCTCTCTCTCTCTGTCTCTCTCTCTGTCTCTGTCTCTGTCTGTCTGTCTCTCTGTCTCTCTGTCTCTCTCTCTCACACACACACACACACACACAGCCCCAGGCTTAAGCAGAGAAGGAAACCATCAAGGCTTTGTGGAATGCCAAAATGTTCAGGGCCATTCTGCTGTCCAGACGGATGACATTCCAGAAGGCATCTATGCCATGGAAGAAAAGGCTTTTCTTCCTGAGCGCTACCAAACAACACTCTGGAGCTGACAGGACCCGAAGCATGCCCCTCCTGCTGAACCTGATGGGAATGGGTAGAAATAACCAGGGAGAGATGGTTGTGCAGGTGGCCTTCCCTCGAGCCATGAAAGGTTTCAGAGGTGATGCCAGCATCTGGAATTGCACCCGGAAGCATATTGGTAGCCAACACAGCTCTTGGAGCAGAGGTGTCACATGTCACATTCTGTACCAGCTTCTGATTACTCTTTAAGGGCAGTCCATGTACAGTGTTTTACAGTTGTCGTATCAAGAGGTTACTAGGGCATGAGTGACTGAACAGAGTCTCCCGGTCCAGGAAAGGATGTAACAGACATATGACCAGGAGCTCCTGAAGCAAGAACTTTGAGTCTAGAAAGAACCCCAGATTGCACAATGGTTTTGTCTGAAGTAGCGCTATCCTGTTCAAAACCAAAACTGAAATGAGCCCAGGGCCG
>JANHZT010009908.1:2374-14813 GCA_032468215.1 Stegonotus admiraltiensis | reverse complement strand
AACCTTGAGCCTGGTGAGATTTGAACTTGCAGTAATTGCAGGCAGCTGATGTTAAATAACAGTGCTTTAGTCTGCCGTGCAACCAAGGCTCTTAATTACCCTATTTCCCCCCAAATAAGATATCCCCTGATAATAAGCCCAATCAGGCTTTTGAACGCATGACAATAAGGCCAAGTGCTTATTTCAGGGTTCAAAAAATTATAAGACAGGGTCTTATTTTCGGGAAAACACGGCATATATTGCAGGAATTGTGTTATGAGCTCAGTTTTATTGTGTAGATACTTCACGTGTTGACAATATCTAAGGCCATAGCTAGCAAGCTGCCTGAACCTTGTGCCTGATTATTTGAGATTAAAATTTAATATTCTGAGTTAATGTACTTTGCAATCTGAAAATTAGATTGTGTGATTTTTTAAATTTTTCTTTATTAAGAAATTCCTGTTTTAACATTTTTTATTGTTTTGCCCCTCCCCCAGTGGAGGTCGCAGTATGACTATACATGGGAAATATCTGAATATCACAGATGAAGTTATTTTAAGTGATTTCCCACAAAATGTAATGGTAGGTACTGTATATGTTGTCTTTCCTCCATTGTCTGTCTCTGCCATTAAATGAATTAAAATAAATATTGTGCCAAATGTATTGATAGTGCTTGTAAAGAATTTAGATTTATAAGGCCCCTCACTCAACATATGAATCTGCATGTTGAACAATTAAAATTAATAATAAAAATATCAACAGAAAACAGGACAAAACAAATCATACCAGAGGTAACATGGATAATAATATCCGCAATCCCCTGAAAAATAGGTTGTCCAACTATCCTACCCAATGCCTGAGAAAAAGTCAGACTTTACAGAAGGCCAATAGATCAGGACCATCGAAATTTCCAGGGCTTATGCTTTCCACAAGGCAGACAGAGAAGCTGTGCTTTGTAGATCTCTTCAGATGACATTATTTGATTGAGGGGACCTATCCTATGCTCACTCTGTGGGATGGGCAGAAATAATTGGACACAGATGGTTCCCCCATGTAACTCAGACTGTCATGAGAGGTTTTATAGATGATAACATGAGCTTTGAATTGCACCAGGAAACCTACTAGGAGTCAACATAGTTTGGACAGTAGTGGGTACACAGATGTGACCATGTAGTTCGTAGGTAAGTCTCATGTTGCACAGCATGTTGCAGTAATCCAAAAAGGCGTTCATCAGGACACAAATGTTTGAGCTGAACTTCCCAATCCAGAGACTGATGCAGTTGCCACATGTGCAAGGGCCCTCCTAGCCATGCCTACCAGATACTTTTGAACAGGATCCAATAATCTAGAACTATCCTCAAATTGTACACTAGTTCTAATTTGGGCCGTGCAATATTCTGGTAGGAGAGAAGTTCCCTGAGGATGTGCTCCAGCACAAGTCTGAAAGCTCAGAAGATTAAACCTCTGGTCCTAGTGACCAACCCAGATTGGATCCTGTATTATATCTTGTATTATATTTGCCTTCATTTGTGAGTGCAATCTATTCAGAACCAATGTGGAAAATTACCAGCTTGGGAATCCTAAAGTCCACAGTTAGCCAGTCACTCCTGCTAGAATTGAACCTAAACCTGTTTCTTCCCCATCCAAGCTTCTACAGCCTTCAGACACTGAGAAAGAAATTTGGGAGCATCCTTCGTTGGTTGATGTTGAGAGGTGCAGCTGAGTATCATCAACATATTGATAAAAACATTCAGCTATACCTCTCAACCCCTGGCTGACCAAGCATAATGTTGATACCTGATCTTGTGCCACTGGATAACTACAGATCAGTGGCTCCATAAAAATGTAAAATAGGAGTGGAGAGAAGCTGTGGAGTCCTGCAAAACAGAGCTTATCAGCACTAACTAGAAGCAGTTCTGGAGAAAGGAAACTCTTATGCCCTGAGCCAGTCCAGAATGATGCTATGGACAATGTTACCTGAAGCTGGTGAGAAATCAAGGAAACATCTAGACTTCTTTACTCTGACATTAATGCTGTATTTAAAGCCAGCAGCTGTATGATAAAATTCGGAAAGAGCTGTTTCATGCTGTTTCAGACCGCTGCCATGCTTCTGGGAACCCATACTTGCATGTAAATAGGTAAAGAGTAAAATGCATTTACCTAACATGTCTAAATGAAAAATTTACTTAAGATGAGTGTATAAGCTCTAACAAGAACAATACTAATATTCAAACAAATTTATTAAAGATTATGAATAAAAATAAAAATACAAGCTACAAAAAATACAAACAGTAAAATACAAAAAGAAAAATAGAAAACAAACAGAAGTAACTTTCCCCTTTGTCCCAGCAAGTAAAAACAATTTTAATAGCTTATCACCATTTCTAAATACAACATCATCTGATTAATGGTTTTGTATTAAATATCAAATTTGGATGTGTGTGTATATGTATACGTGTGTGTGAGTATAAGTTAAAACTGTTATGACTCAGTCTAAAAGTTAATTAGGCTGCTGATGGTATTTTAAAATGTATCTGCATAAACTTATGAATATATTTTGTATATAAGTAATATCAAATCTCACTGAATTAAGTGAAGTGTAAACATTTGAACTGTGCATAGATCTACAGCATTTAACAATATTGTGTGTGTGTGTGTATTGCTATAATTTATAATTTTCTCAATACTGCTTTTTTTTAGCAATTTACTTGCCATAAAAATAGTTTTGAATGCAGTTTTACAACCCCAGCTATTAAGATGGAGAAAGGACCTAAGACTATTAACATTATTCTTAAAGTTGAAAATATTAATATATCTTGCGGTGACTTTCAATATTATCCTGATCCTAAATTTATTCATTATGAACTAATAACTGATTTGGAACCTGACCTGGAATTGAAAATACATGTAAGTTGTGAGCTTTTAAGTTCTTTGTCTTAAAACTTCTTTTTTAAACAATTTTCATTGTTTGAATTTTACTGCATGGTTCATTCTATTTTTTTCATTTCTCTAGAAAAAAAAAGACAACTTAAGACTTTCTAGACATGAACTTGAAGTTTTCATATCTGATAAGAATCTGATCAACATAACATTCAGTGTCCAAAATATTTCAAAAACAGCTACTCGTAGCATAATACACTGTAGAGCTAAACAGGAAAAAAACCTTACCAGGAAGTTTAATAAGTCAAGCATGAAAGTTTATGTGAGTAAATATTGACTATATATATATTAATTTGTTAACTTTGTATTATTAAATTTTGGTCTTACAAATACTTCTCTGAATTTGTAAATCATATCATATTGATACTTCAAAATTAAATTTTTCCATATGCTAAATTTTTATGTCTTCTTTCTGGAAACAGTCCTTGGCATTATGTACATATAGATAGGATTATACAGTTTTCAATATGAGTAATGCTTGAATCTAAGCCTTTTAGAATCTAAGCATTCATCTAATCTAAAATTCTAAGCTGTGCATAGTCAAATCCAAAGCAGTAAAGTACTTTGGATCTGATGTGGATGCATGTGTTGTATTTGTCAGCCTTACCTTAGAGAATCTGGAACTCTTCCTGGCTCATTTGAAATATACATGTTGGCTAGTATGTTCCATGGAAAATACACATTTAGGATTTTGGATTTTCAGGGGCTATGCAGCACTGTGGAAGATCAGGAAAAAGTGTGACCTGTTTTAAGTTCTGCTGGCAAATACAGCAAGTGTGCCTACACTGATTCCAAGGCATTTTTCCTGTTTTGGATCAAATGCTGCACATCTCTAAAATCAAGTTATACCTTTTGCTTTTCTCTCAGAATTGCAGTGTCAATGTAATTTCTCAAACTGGGAAATGTCGCTAGCATTTTTTTGTAATTCAAGATTTTTGTCAGTTGAGAATAATATTTCAGATGCTGCATGAATGCACAATGCACATAGCAATAAATTAATCTTATGGGAGCAGGATTCCATGAGCAAGCTCTCTTTTACTTAGAACATGTCTACATATTCCATACCAATGGAAATAAATTTCAGATCCTTTGTAACTTCAGTGTTGGAAAATGTTAGTTTATTTCTGTCTCAGTTATAGACTGTATGTTACTGCAGAAAGCTAGGATTACTTGGTGGTCTCTTTTTTTTAATATTCTTGAACTTTATTTCTGTCAACCTTCCAACTAACAGACTCAATAAAAGCAAGCATCTTCAGGAACTTTAAAATCCCAAAAGCATTTCTCTATTGAGTGCATCATTCTGGCACACAAGAAAGCAAAACCAACTCTAAATTTTCCAGTGCAACCCTGCATAGTTAAAAATGAGTTTCATCCTCTCCTCCCATGGAACGGGTCACATTGTCCAATTAGGAATCAGCCTGTTGTTTTAATAACCGTCTATATCTCGGTAGACACCTGCAGAAGTGTCCTTGAATCTCATTGTTGAAGATTAGTAATGTAGCCTATGCATTCCATCTCATCCTTCCCTCCTCCCTGTTCGTTGGCAAGTGGGAAAGCAATAATAGTCACAGGAAGCTTAAGCGTTTTTCAATCTTGACAATTTCCCTGTTGAGAATAATCTTTCCTGATTCCGCTCTGGAACTGGAATGCTAACACGGTGTCTTTGGGGTACTTCCTTAGCAAAAGCCGCTAGTGCTGAAATTGACAAGAGTTTGTTTTCCCTTTATCTTCTTGAAAGGCTCAGTGGGCAACTCATGTGCCAAGCAACTGAGGGATTTTTCCCCCTTTTCTTTTTTTCCCTTTGTATTGGATAGTTCTGTAGGGATTTTCATTACTGCAGGACCTGTGTAACAGTCATTTTAACTCCTTGTTCAGCATTTTGACAGCAGACACTAAGATGATCATGAATCACTTTGGGATGATTTCTGAAGGTTTGAAGTGAAAATGGTGGTGGTGTAGACATGACTTCATTTTTGCATCTGTTTGTGACTAATAATAAAAAAAAAATATAATCAGGGTAATGCAGATTTAAAGCTGACCAGCAGCTGTAAGGCTGTCAATCAAGATGATAAAATGAGAATGAGTCAGCAGGGTTACTGCCACTTTAAGAAGCTGTCTATATAAAGGAGGCCATTAGAGGGCCTCTCTCTCTCTCTCTCTCCCTCCTCGTGTATCATTCTCCTCATGTATCTGCATTGTGGTTCTCTGTATAGAGTTGAAGACTGATTGCTTGTCTGGTATGTGCCTACCACTTGTATGTCTGTATATAGAACTCTATAACTTGTAGATAAACCACTGTTTGTAAGACTAACATCTGTGTCCTGTATTTTGCTCCTGGGTGGTCTTAAAATAGTAATGCTGTAAACACTGACAAAGCCAATGCCTTTTTACAGATAATCAGTTGGAGTTAATGGAGAGCTAGGTCAGGTTTGCAGAAGATTAGCCCATAGAAGCCCTCCAACTATTGCAAGCATTTCCAGGAGCCTTCGACAATCAATTTTTATTAGGGTCACAGACTAGCATTAAAAACAATAGTAATAGTAAGTAAAAATAAATGGCAGACAAAATAATATATTCCGATTGGAAGTGGATTATGAGTGGGCAAGTTAGGTGTCTGCCTAATTTTGCATACAGGATACCACAATTCGGCCACATTTAGAGAAACTACTTCACACAGGTTTGATAATAGTAGTTGTACATAGAAGAGATCCATAGTTCCTGGATAGTTTATTAGATGGGGTGTTATAAACAGAGACCTAGACACCTTGGCTGAATGAGGAAGATACTGGGAGCTAAACTTCAGCAACATCCAGACCCTAGTCCCCCTACCCCGCTTTAAAGTTATCTTTATAACTTTATTATTATCTACTAAACATTAGAAAATAAATTTCCAATCTCCTACACCAGAGTTCCCCAACCTTTCTGGCTTTGTGGACTGGTAGGTGGGATAGGTGGGTGGGAGGGAATGGTTCCGCGTGAGAGGCCAGCAAGTGTGCATGAGCAGCTCCATTTGTGCAAGTGGCGTGCACGCAGGCCTGCTTATGCAAATGGAGCGCATGTGCACACGCTCGCCCACTACTCATGCTGCTTATGCAGCTCAGTTCCAAATGGCTCACGAGCCAGTAATGGGTCGTGGCCCAGGAGTTTTAAAATATCAGTTTAAACGTGCCTCCATTTAAAATGGACTTTAGGTAGGACCGACAAAATTAGGGACTAGATTTCATCATCCTGTAACATAGGGGTGGGCAATTAATTTCCACAAGGGGCCACATGAGAACCTGGGACTATTGGGGGAGGGCTGCTCCCACCACTGCGACCTCTGCCCTGCCCCCCTGCTGCCGCTGCCCCCCCCTCCAAATCATTCAGCAACTGGAAAATGTACTCTATGCTTATAGCCCTTCCTGACCTGAAATCATTGATTTAAAAAAAACCCCAAAACTTTTAAGCTTCTCTTCCCCTTAAACAAGGAAAGCTGTACCAAAGATGAATGTAATCTGATCTGTAGGTCTCCTACTTTAGTTAATAAAAAGTGCAGGTCTTGCTTTTGAGACAAGCTACACTTACTTAACTCTAAGAGCCTGAGTGGCATAGCAGGCTAATTCTACTGTTAAAGGTAGCAATTAGGATCCAGCTGCCTGCAATTACTGAGTTCGATTGTCACCAGGCTCAAGGTTGACTCAGCCTTCCATCCTTTCTAAGGTGGGTAAAATGAGGACCCGGTTTGTGGGGGCAATAAACTGACTTTGTAAATATACAAAAGTATATACAAAAGTATTAATGCATTGTAAGCCACCCTGAGTCTCCGGAGAAGGGCGGCATATAAATCAAAGCAAAAAAAAAACAACTCTGAGCATGCGCTACCATCAACTCCCTTCTGGCTCTTTCCAGCCTTGGATTTTGGAAGGAGAGGTATTTACTAGTTTGTCCATTTCCTCTGACCTGCTCACATATGGACATATTGCTGCTTCTGACGGAGAGTTTAAATATAGGTAGACCTTGACTTATGACAATTGAGGCCAACATTTCTACTGCTAAGCAAGGCAGTTAAGTGAGTTGTACCCCATTTTACGACTTTTTTTTTTGCCACAGTTATTAAGTGAATCATGTGGTCCTTAAGAGAATCTGGCTTCCCGCATTGACTTTGCTTGTCAGAAGTTGTCTAGGAAAGTCACAAATGGGGATCATGTGACTCTGGGATAGTGAAACTGTCATAAATACATGCCAGTTGCCAAGCGTCTGAACTTTGATCACATGGCCATGGGGATGCTGCAACGGTCGTAAGTGTGAAAACTGGTCATAAATCACTTTTTTCAGTGCCATTGTAACTTCAAACGGTCGCTAAACAAATGGTTGCAAGTCGAGGACTACCTGTATTAGATCCCCTCCTCTTAAATTATCCAATTTGTAGCCAATCATGCTAAGCAGAGAAAGAAAGGCATTGGGTTATCATCCGAGTAATGAAACCAGGTGGATTTGGTCCTGGGATGTCAAACCATCCATTTGCCTGAGGAACAGAGACTGTTGGCAAATGGATCTCAATTCTCCTCTGCAGCTCTCCTCCATGCCTGCCCACCTGCCGGAACAGATGTGGGTGACATGCATGGAATTGTTGAAGGAGACGAGGAAAGAGATGGATGCAGTGTGCAACAGAGGATGCAGCTTGGTATTCATTTACCATTGCATCACTATAAAACAAAAAAAAAACCTATTTCTTATGCACTGGGAATTCTTCCAGAACTACATCTTATATATAAATACTATAAAAGACAATGCATCGTGGTTTCAGTTCTACGCACACTAAATAACAAATAGCATTAACAAATTCTAATACGCGTAAAGTAATTCAGCGTGTGTTACAAAATGAGAACTCTTAATATTTCATACGCTATGTCTTCGTAAGTTCTTGCGAAATGTTTATTGGAATCTTGGGGACAGTATGCCTGTAACTATTTGCTACCTTAATAATTTTTTATCTTGTCCTACTACCCCAGCTGCAGATGAAGGCAAACGTGGTCATCCATACCCACCAAGTTCATTTCTACTAATGTGGTGTATATAAGGTGCATGCACCCTTGCAACTTCACACAGAGAAGTTGCTTTGAAATTATTAAATGTGGAAGGCACATTTAATTGTCCCATGAAGTGAACTGCCTGGGGGCAAGGATCCCTCGGTGAATCGCTCAACAAAAAGGGCCAGGAGAGGAGCCCCAGCATTGCCGGGGGAAGAACGCTGGCAGAGGGCCAGTCAAAGATGACAGTCCTTGGTGAGTCAACTATGGTGAGGGACCCATGAAGAAGTGGGCATGGCAATGTGGCCACTGCCAATTGTCCTAGAGCTCTATGAGAAGACAAAAGCTGTACTCGAGAGGCCTTTGTCTGATTAAGCAGGGATCTGCTAACATTCTTTAATGATCTATGCTCTCATATCATAGACCACATATTATGAGGCTACATTACCTGCAACTTACAACTATGGATAGGCAGCCTACTGGCCAGATATAGTCCACTAGTACTATTGTCTTCCCCACCACCACCACCCCAAACTCTGCAACCAAAACACCATTTTTCTCCTCTACCTTTGTGTGTGTGTGTGTGTGTGTGTGTGTGTGTGTAATATGAATTAGGCTAGAAAACAGGTTCCTATAAGGATATGTGGGAATGATTTTGGGAGATAAGGCAAAGAGACACAACCAAGGGAACAGTCAGAATCCACCTAGGAATGTCGCAGGGGATAGGGGAGAAATGTAATTGCAGAGTTGCAAAATTCTGTTAATGTAGCTTTGCAAGTAGAATAAGTTCATTGGGTCGCCCCAGAGGTGTTTTTTTTCAAGCGGCAACTGGACTTTCTAGTTTTTCTTTGAAGACGTTTCGCTTCTCATCCAATTTTGAGAAGAGAAACGTCTTCAAAGAAAAATCAGAAAGTCCAGTTGCCTCTTGAAAAAGCACCTTTGGGACAACCATGACCTGGGCGACTGAGAATCTCCATAGACATACAGCTCATATTTCCTATCTGATCTATCTTGAAAGGCTTACTTCAATCTTGCAAGTCTGAAATTAAATCTCTCTCCCATCTCCTTTCCAGCCAAAAGACTAGGAATGTTTTCTTCTCAGAAATTAGCCCCCTTGAAATTCCAATGTTTCCACTTCTAAGGAACTTGATATACTTAAAAACAGTTTATTGATTAAGTTGTTTGTCTTGCCCAAAGTTGTTTTTTTTTTAATTTCCCAAATATTTTAAAACTGCACCATCTGTGTGGACAATACTCAATTCCTACATAGGAAAAGAAGTCCTTTGTAAGTTTCTTTCTTTTTAGGACTGAAAATACAAAACTTTGCTCCTAGCCCTGTCCCATAGCATTTGGGAATAGTCTTGTTTGGAGAAAGGACGTATCAGCTGAGTTTCAGGTTAGAACGTATATTTAATGTTTTTTCCCTACAAAACATAGGAGATAAAAGTGCATTCCAGAATCTAAATTCATCCCTGCAGTTTCTGGAAATTCTTATCACATGAAAATATGTTCTTGGAAAGAATTTCCTCAACTTTGTGCCACGATAATTCCCGGCAGAGAAGAATCCTTGTCATAAAGCCACATAGCAAGATATATATTCCAATAAGTTCTTGGAAAGAATTTCAGAGGGCAGAGTATCTGTATCCCTGGGGTGTGCTTATCTCAATAAATAGTAGTCCATTTAGGAGATCATCTGCCCTAATACAAGGCTGAGATGCAATCTGGAGATTATAGTACTTCTGCCTATGAAACAAATGGAGAGAACCAGCCTCACCCTCTGCAAAACCTACTAATTGGCACACAAAACAAAGCACTCAATATGCTGTCTCAGTCTGCATGATTATAGAAGAAAGCTGTTCTATCATATCAAAGAGGCTGTTGGAGATTTGGAGGCTCACACTTCCGCTGTTCAGGGATGAGAAGCCTTCCCTCTGCACGAATTCATGCCAATGTTTACAAAAATTTGGAACCAGCTGTAAGATACACAGAAGACAATAAACATCATTAGCTTGTGCAGAGATACATTTCACTAAAAAAAAAAGGGTGATTAGGGATGAGACTGACTCTCTAGTCTAGGAGAATTGCAAAAAGAAAATTGAAATGGTTTCATTGACGTGGCTTTCCTGCTTAGAAATGGACTCAAAAAAAAAGAAAAGAAAAAAAGAGGTCAGTTTTCCCAATTAGCTACAGATTAACATTAGATATTCTGGAATTAAGGAGAAAGAATGGAGAGTCCAAGAATGCAAGACAACAGCTTACATGCTCCAGAATGAATGAGTACATAAACACAGTTGAGCAATCTCTCCTTCCACGAAGGACAAATACAGAAATGAGTGATGCACAATTGAACAAAAAAAATGTTCATCAGCAAGCGTGATTGGAAGAACAGGGAAGGTATCCTTACTTAGGTTGTATTTCCCACTCACTCCGGCAGCAAGGCCTAAATGTTCTTATCTAGTCCTGTAAGGAGGCGGGAATTAAGAAAGAGACCAAGGAGCACATTCCTGCTCTGCAAATGCCACTCTATAGATGAAGATGCTCAAGGTGGCTTATTGCTGTGAAGGGGCAGAAATATCCACAGGGTAGCAGCAGCTTCAACCTTCCAGTATGGGCTAAACAAGCTGGCATCCACCCAGTAATTGAGACCTTGCAGAGGGCGGAAACTTGTGGAAAGGGAATAAAGGGATTAAGAGACTAGCCTTATTTTCCTAAGCAGAATCCAGTGGCTTTAGGGAAACCCAGGTTATATGTAACTGGTCCTGCTGTACCAACAAAGAATACACCGGAGGAAAGATTTCAAAGGGCTCCCTATTCAAAGAGACCTTGCCCCTGTGGATCCAGCGAGGAAGAAAACTCGCACCCATGTCCTCATAAGGTGCCCTATGATGCCACAAGACACTTATCCTAATCATTTCCAAATACTAGGGCCACACAAATACATTTATGTTTATTATCGTTTAAAGGATGCTAACCCTACACTCACTGATCGGGTGGCAAAATATGTTCACCATATTATACAACTGTGCAAAAATTTTAATTAGATATGCTGTTTATTGCCCCATTACTATTTTTTCTCTTCCCCAATACCTTATTGCTGTATTAAACTATTTCTCTTTTTATGGTACTCTTTTATGGTAAAGGCTGGTCAAAGACTGTAATAAAGATAAACAACCTGTACAAAATATTGACAGAGATATAAAATATTTACAGAGAGCCTAACGAATAATTCCCTTTTAAATAAAGCTGCCTGTGATCAATATTGTAGAAAGCTCCCCCCCCCTTTTTTTCTCTCTCTCCCAGAGAAGAATCTGGTCTGCACTGAATGGAAGGTTTAAAAGGGTGGCACACCAGGATTTTTACAAAAAAAAAACAAAACAGGAACAGGAACAGGAGAAAGGAGAGAGTGAGGTTTGATGTATATAAATTGAGAGTCACCTGAAAATATAGACAACCTGACATTTTAATATGTTGGGTTACTGACACTGATTTATTTCTATTTGACATCTGAGGAACTGAAACCCTCATGGCAAGATTTCCCTTCTTTACCTGGTATACCTTCTGCCCCTGGAGCAATCTTGCAAATCCAACTGGAAGGTAACTGTGCCATACTCTATAGTCTGTAAGGCTTGATGTTCAAAATCCAGACATGCAGCTGTAGCAAGCTCAGATCTGAATGAAGCTGAACTTTCTGGCTGAAGAAATCTGGTCTGGAGGGGATTGTATTTGTGATCTTGCACCCTCCAAAACAGCTTTTGGAGACACAGTCTCAAATGCTGCACAGTTTTAGTTCTTAGGGCTCATCCACACAACCACTTGGCTGTGCTTTCCTTCTATCCAGGCATCAGGAGGAACTCATGCTGGGGTGGCAACAGACTGAAGTCCACTACTGTGATCCCTTTGAAATCACCTTGAACAATCTTCAATAAGTTTCCTGACACCGATATCCTTACCTCCACCAAGATCAGTTTGGACTCCTTGGGTTTGGAAGCAGTAAACCGCTGTCCAAAGCACAGATAAATGGTATAGTCAGGAGACGAGCGTCTTTGACCATCACGGAACTCGACTAGTTCTATTAAAGAGAAAAGTCATAGCTATTTAAGCCAATAGATGGATTCATAAACAGAAAAACAGGGCAAATAAATACAATAAAATTGAAGGTTATTTTGCACAAGTAAGAAGAAACCTAGAATCGATTGATCATCAATAACCCATTAACCAAGACTTCCAGAATGTGATTACAGGTTATTGGGACCTTCTGACCTCTCTCTCAAGATGCCATCATAAAATCTCCTGGCCCAATCCACATTTCAAGCCTTTCTCCCAGATATAAACAAACTATTAGCAGAGCAGGAAAGAATGCAAAGAAACAGTTTTCCCATATAATACCTCTATACCAATGGATAACAGCTATGCAAATATCAACTTAAAGGCATCGTTTAAGCCAGTGGTAGGCAAACTTGGCTCTTTCACACCCTGTGGACTTCAACTCCCAGAATTCCTAAGACAGCCAA